>MDKJ01352364.1:0-12508 GCA_005239525.1 Nicotiana knightiana | reverse complement strand
AGTCAAGCAATTTGTGAACAAGTTCCATCCACCCAACAAGACAGCTCAGCAAATTGATGAGATCTTTAGCTTCAGACAGAAACCAACGGAGACATTGCAAGAAACATGGGATCAATTCAAAGGGATGTTGGTTATATGTCCGCACCACGGTATTCCAGAGCAGATGTTGGGGCAGCTGTTTTACATGGGTCTGGAAGATAGTGTGAAAGAAAATGTTGATGCTTCAGCTGGTGGAGCATTCTTGAGCAAATTATGGAGAGAAATCTAGATCCTACTTGACAAAATGGCACAGAATTTGGGGTGGACAAACAGGAATGCACCCATCACTCCAATAGTTCACTCAGTGGCCTTAGATCCAGCCAACACTCTTGCTGAAAATATGGCCACCTTAATGACACAAATGAGCATACTCACTAAAAGGTGGAAGATTCAGGGCAGAAGCAGCAGGTGCATATTGTGGATACAACCAATGGGGGCTTATGCACATCTTGCATTAGTCAGCCACTTGGTAGTCAGTGGAATGCTAAAAGTGATCATCATCACAACCCTGAAAACATGAATTATGTGTCTAATTATGGGGGCCAGAGACAGGGCGGTCAAAATTAGGGCCAGCAAAATCGGCCATACAGGCCAGTTCAGCCGCAACACAATAATGGAAATATATGAGCCATGCGACCTCACGGTAATGTGGAGCCTTACCAAAGGCCACAGGGGTACAGTAATCAGAATCACAGGCTTATCATCCTCCTCAGCAATAACATTGTGGAAGACAGGAAGATGGGTTTTCTAGACTCGAGGCAATGATGTAACAGGTTATTGGGTCAACTGCGAAGACGAGTGAAAGAGTAAATGCACATGAGTCAGCCATAAAGAATATTGAAGTGCAAATGGGCCAAATCTCGATGTCTTTGAATAATCGTCCTCATGGGACATTGCCTGCAGACACTCAAGTAAATCCAAAGGATCAGGACCCAAAGCAGCTGATGGCAGTGAGTCTACCAAATGGTAGAGACTTAGACTTAGAGCAAGAAAGGGCTCGAGAAAGCAGATAGGCTGAGACACTTGTACCAGTGCCCATTAAAATAGATGATTCAGAAAGACTGACCGAGGGGACAGTGCAGCCTGCCTAGGAAGAAACCAACACACAGATCAAGGCTGAGAAAAGTTGAGACTGCCCAGGAACCGGTAGTTGAGGTAGTGTATCACAAGAAGAAAACCCAAATCACTGGGAAGAAGAGACCTCTAGCACCATTCCCACAAAGGCTGGCCAAGTACCAGAAAGATGAACAATATAAGAAATTCTTGGAGATGTTGAAGCAAATTCAGGTAAATATTCCTTTGATTGATTCTCTGAAGGAGATGCCTGGTTATGCAAAGATGATAAAGGACTTGATGTCCCGAAAATTTGACTTCCAAGACTTGACCACGGTGACTCTTACTCAGACCTGCAGTGTCGTTGTGATCAGACCGATTGCCGAAAAGTTATCTAATCCAGGGAGTTTCACAATTCCCTGCACTATCAGTAACTTTGCCTTTGCAAGGTACCCTGTGATTTGGGGGCCAACATTAATCTTATGCCCCTATCCATATATAAGAGGCTGGGGATTGGTAGATCTAGACCGACATCCATGTTGTTGCAACTGGCAGACAGGACGGTAAAAAGGCCTTTAGGCATTCTTGATGACGTGTTGGTGCAGGTAGGGAAATTTGTGTTCCCTGCAGATTTTGTGATTCTGGACTGTAGAGTGGATGAAGAGATTCCCATAATTTTAGGAAGGTCGTTCCTGTCCATGGGGTGAGATCTCATTGATTATGAAACTGGGGAGCTCAAGATGAGGTTGAACAACGAGGAGATAACATTCAACGTGCAGAAATCCATGAGGCGACCAAGTGAATTTGCCAATTGTTCTCTTATTGATTTCGTGGATGTAATCCGGGAGGAGGATGATGAGTCTCTTACTATTGAGGACCCCCTTGGTTCATGTCTTATGAATTTGGATGAGGTGAATGGTGAAGAATTGGCAGAATGGATGCTGACTCTTGAGGGCAAAGGCGTTTGGCAGAGATCACTTGAATTTGAGCCCCTGTACTTAGAAAAGAGAGAGACTCCGCCAGCTAAGCTGTCTATAGAAGAACCACCAAGCCTGGAGTTAAAGCCACTGCCAGCCCATCTCAGGTACGCGTTTCTAGGACCTAACTCCACATTACATGTTATTATCTCATCCAGTTTGTTAGATATGCAGGCACAACAGCTTTTACAGGTACTCATAAAGTGTATGACTTCCATTGGGTGGACCACGGCAGACATTAAGGGGATCATCCCGGCATATTCCATGCATAAACTTCTGCTGGAAGAAGGGCACAAACCTTCCAGGGAACACCAAAGAAGGCTGAACCCCAACATGAAGGAAGTGGTGAAGAAGGAGATTATTAAGTGGTTGGATGCGGGAATCATTTTCCCCATCTCTTACAGCAACTGTGTTAGCCAGGTGCAATGTGTTCCTAAGAAGGGTGGCATGATGGTGGTGAAAAATGACAACAATGAGTTGATCTCTACAAGAACCATCATAGGCTGGAGAAACATGGACTATAAGAAATTGAATCTGGCCACTAGGAAAGACCACTTCCCACTTCCCTTCATTGATCAGATACTTCACAGACTGGCAGGGAGGTCTCATTTCTATTTTCTGGATGGGTACTCAAGATACAACCAAATCTCCATTGCTCCAGAAGTTAGAGAGAAGACCTCGTTCACATGTCCATATGGGACTTTTGCCTTCAGAAGGATGCCCTTTGGCCTATGCAATGCACCTGCCACATTTCAAAGGTGCATGATGGCCATATTCACTGACATGGTCGAGGATATAATGGAGGTGTTCATGGATGATTTCTCAGTGGTGGGAAACTCATTCGATGAGTGCCTAGCAAATTTGACCCAAGTGCTGAAGAGGTGTATTGAGACTAACCTTGTACTTAATTGGGAAAAGTGCCATTTCATGGTACAAAAGGGTATAGTCTTACACCTGGTATCAAGCAAAGGAATCGAGGTGGATCGTGCTAAAGTAGATGTTATAGCAAAGCTTCCACCTCCCACATCAGTTAAAGTGATCAGGAGCTTCCTCGAGCATGCCGGTTTCTACCGGGGATTCATCAGAGACTTCTCCAAAATTGCCAACCCCCTGTATAAGTTGCTAGAAAAAGATAACCCTTTTTGTGTTTTCTGATGATTACAGGGTAGCATTTGAGGAGTTGTTGAAGAGGTCAGTCACGGCACTCATCATTAATGCCCCCGGCTGGGAGCAACCATTTGAGCTTATGTGTGATGCCAGTGACTACGCAGTGGGAGCAGTGCTAGGACAGCGGAAAGACAAGATAATGCACCCAATTTACTACGCAAGTAGGACGTTGAGTGGAGCCCAGCTGAAATACACTGTGACTGAAAAAGAGATGCTAGCAGTGGTATTTGCTTTCGACAAGTTCAGATCATACCTGATTGGATCTAAGGTAATTGTGTACACTGATCATGATGCTCTCAGGTACTTGATTGAAAAGAATGATTCCAAACCGCGCCTGATTCATTGGGTGCTAATACTACAAGAGTTTGACCTGGAGATTCGTGTCTGTAAGGGCACAGAGAACCAAGTCGCAGATCATCTATCGCCACTTGAAGGAGCTGAAAATGCAGTTGAGGCAGAGTATATTCTGGAAACCTTTCCAGACGAGCAGCTACTCGCCACAAGCCTTGAGGAAGTGCCATGGTATGCAGACATTGAAAATTACCTGGCAAGTGGTATAGAGCCCTATGAACTCTCCTTTGTGTAAAAGAAAAAGTTTTACTGTGACTGTCGCATGTATTACTGGGATGAACCTTATCTGTTTAGAATTTATATTGACAATATGATCCGTAGGTGCGTCCCCGAGATAGAACAATATTCTATTTTGTAGGCATGTCAGGCATGTTAGGCATCAGCGACGGGCATTTTGGAGGAGTAAGGACGGCAGCAAAAGTTCTAGAAGTCGGGTTCTACTGGCCAACTGTGTTCAAGGATGCGCATCAATGGGTGAAGGGCTGTGATGAATTTCAGAGAACTGAGAACATTTTCCGGCGCCATAAGATGCCCATGAACCTAATTCAATAGGTTGAGGTGTTTGATGTACGGGGGATAGATTTCATGGGCCCCTTCGTCAGCTTCTATGGCAATAAATACATACTTGTTGCTGTAGATTATGTGTCCAAATGGGTGGAAGCTACAGCACTCCCCACCAATGATGCAAGGGTGGTGGTGGGGTTTTTGAAAAAGAATATATTCACCCGTTTTGGGATCCCGAGAGCCATCATCAGTGATGGAGGCACTCATTTCTGCAATCGTGCCTTTGAGAAATTGCTAGCAAAGTACGATGTGCGCCACAAGGTGGAAACCCTATACCACCCTCAAACCAGTGGGCAGGTTGAAGTGTCGAATAGAGAAATAAAGAGTGTGCTGACTAAAACTGTGAACGCCACAAGAACTGATTGCGCAAAAAAGCTAGATGGTGCACTCTGGGCCTACAGAACCGCTTTCAAAACACCAATTGGTATGTCACCATACAAGTTGGTGTTCGGGAAGGCCTGTCAGTTGCCGGTAGAACCAGAACATAGAGCTTGGTGGGCATTGAAACAGTTAAATCTAGATCTTGAGGCTGCGGGCACAAATAGAGTCACAAAACTGCATGAGCTAGATGAATTCAGGTATCTGGCTTTCGAGAGCACGAGGTTATACAAGGAAAGAATGAAGAGGTTGCACGATAAGAACATTGTTGAGCGAAACTTCAAACCCAGAGATATGGTACTGCTTTATAACTCAAGATTAAGGCTATTTCCGGGTAGACTCAAGTCCCGATGGTCGGGACCATTTTGTGTGGTCAAAGTGCTTCCCTCAGGTGCCATAGAGATTGCCTCAGAAAAAGATTCCCATACCTTTAGAGGTAATTTGCATAGATTGAAACCGTATGTGGGCATGGATGAAACCAAGGAAGTGTTAGTGTACATCTGACTGAACCAAAGAGGTCGAGCGAGCCTTAAAAGCGCTCATCTGCGGCATGTCGCGACGTTAAATCAGGCGCTGCATGAGAGCCAACCCATTGACTTGTTGTAATTGTCGTGCCACGACATTAACTAAGGCACTGATTCTGAGGCAACCCAACGTGTAGTGTTTTCAGTATATTAGAATAGTAGATTAATTGTTGTAAGTACTAACATATGCAGGTGTGCTTACGCAAGGGAGGAATCCGACCACGCTGAGGAAAAGATAGAAAAAGATGAAAAATTTTGAGGCCTGGAGAAGCGGGGGAACGCTAGTGCCCACGCTAAGCGACTAGTATTCTGCCTGGGGGTAGCGCGGTTGCGCTAGTGGCCGCGCTAAAAGGCCTCCATTCTGCCTCAGAGTAGCGCGGGCGCGCTAGTGGACGCGCACATAGCCCGAGTTTCTGCCTAATGCGTAGGCGAGCTATAATCGTGCTACGACCGTGCTAGTAGCGTCGCTGGTAGGTTTGTTTTCGTAAGCTATTAATTTTTTTTGTTTTATTTCTTTGTTTTTCTTTTCTGTTATGATTATAACGTAACCCCCCCCCCCCCAAACCTTAACCTTAACGTAACCCCCTTTTCTTTTCTGTTGTGATTATAGCGTCGCTGGCGAGCTATAGTCGTGCTACGACCGTGCTAGTAGTTGGGTGAATTTAGGGAAATTGTGGTGGTAATTGGGGTTTAAATTGATAATTGGGGGCTCCAGTGCATGATGCCCACCAAGTATTTGTTTAAATGCCCCAGTGAATGGCAATGATAATTGTGACCAATTGTAAAGGTGAAGTCTAAGTAACCACAGTTCGGTCACCTCATTTGTGTTGCGCTAATGATGTCCTTATTGTAAGTATAATGGCACCTTCAAGAAAGCGTCAAGCCACCTGATCTTCATCCAGCAGACAAACGGGATCATCGAGAGCACGAGCATCCACTGATACTCGGCCTTATAATAGCAACAAGTTCAAGTCCGCTAAGGCTCAGGACCGGTTTGCTGAGAAGGAATCTAAGGTGGCAATACCAGAACGGGGCATAGATACAGCATCCCTCCGGTTCGACTGTCCAAGGATGTACGATGAGCTGATGCGGCGTTGATTGGATGTGTTCTTGAGGAGCCAGACAATGCAAATGCGATGGTGGTGAGAGAATTCTATGCAAACAGTCCGGAGCACAGAAGTTATATGGTCACCGTGAGGAAAAAGTCGGTGGACGCCTCTGTGGAAGCGATTCGGAGGGCTTATCGGCTGCCAGGTTCCGTAGCAGAGATGGACAATGGATATGAGGCGTATGGCAGACGCTTCACTCAGTGGATGACATTCTTTCGGATTATCTGTGTCCCGAGCAAGCAGGTTCAGTGGTACAAGTACCAGAATAAGTTTCACTTGTCAGCACTCACTTTTGAAGCAAAGTGTTGGCTATATCTGATCAACAACCGCTTGATCCCGTCCCACAACACATCGGAGGTGAATGCTCCTCGTGCTTATTTGATTTGGTGCTTCATGGTGGGCCACAAAATTGACGTGGCCAACCTAATGCACGAGGAGATGTTTGTTCGCTGTCTAGTTAAGAGGTATGTTTTCTTCTTCCCCTCTCTTGTCACTAGATTATGCCTTGTAGCCGGGGTGCTGGGAAATTTGGCGGTAGATGGAAAAGTGCCGACGGAGCCGCCTTTCGAGCAGAAAAGGTAACCACTGGAAAGGATACGGCAGCGGCTGGTGGTGATGACGGGGAGGACGAGTCTGAGGAGGATGAGGACGAGCAAGTAGAAGTGGGAGAGGAGCTACCCACTCAGGATCATGTTGTCAACGTAGCATGACTGTCTAGGATCAGTCAAGGTCAGAGGATGGATAACCTGGAGCAGGATATGGCAGGTTTAGGTACCTCGGTCACTGACTTGGGGTGGAGAGTTGATGCGCTAGCCACCCAAAATGCCAAATCAGAAAAGAAAATCATGGGGTGGCTGCGAGCCATGGGTCGTGCATGTAACCTGGACCCAGGGACAGTCTCCGACCAAGAGTGAGCCTTCAGGGAAGTTTCTCTACCTCACTTTGCTTTACTTTGAATGCCATGAGTAAATGTATTTATTTTAAGTGTGGGGTGGGGAAATAATTCATTGTACATGTATATATGTAGGAATAAACTTGTTATATGTTTTCCCTTTTTTTCTTGTGAATTTTGTTTGCTTTTGTTTTTGTCATTTTAAGTAGTAGTGTAATTAGTTAAGTCGACTTGTCTGGACAACGGATCTCATTTGACGCGGTTCTTGAGGGTCTAAGTCGACCACCAAAAAAAATCAGAAAATATAGTGGACTCTTCCTGACGACGGATCTCCTAGAAAGTTTTCTTGAGGGAAGTAAGTCTAAAGAAAATACCAAAAAGATTTTTGTTTTAGGTAGTGTAGTAACTTTCCCTTGGTTTTTCTTTGGGCCGCGATTCTTTTCCAAGGGTTTTGTCTTGAACCGGGTGTAGTTAGTTTTTTTTGTTTAGTTTGTTTTTAGTTTTTATTAGGTACTTATGGGCGATGATCTTAAATAGGAAAAGAATCCCTTAGCATTGTTACACCTGAACACAATAGACACTAGAGTGTGACGCTTAGGCTCAGGTGTTGATTCTTGTAGAGTGCCTTAAATTTGTATGTTGTAACTGACTTGAGTACTCAATGAGAGTGTCTTGATAAGCCAATCTGGAGTGAGTCATGTTCCATATGTGTGTGAGGTCTATTGCATTGTATTCTATGCTCCACATTTGATGCCTAGAACTTGCCCTGTGTGTTTGCAAAGAAAACAAAAGTAGCTTCATTCAGTACTAGAAGTGATATAGGCATTCTTTGATAAGCCAGATATATAAAGTATACCCAACTAAAGGTAATCTATCATATTTAACCCCCTTGATCCTATAATTATGTTTCTTTGGCAACCACATTACAAACCGTACCCAGTTATTTGAACGGCCCATCTGTTTGAACCCTTGTACCTCCCATGAGCACTTGAATTGTTATAAAATATGTAAAAGTCAAAGTGTGGGGTGGTTGATTTGGGTTTTGAGTGGAGCCAATGAAATAAAAAGAAAGGCGCACTGTGTTGAAAATAAAAATAAGCGCCACTTGAAAAAAATAATGTAAAGACAATAACTAGTCCTTGATAAGTGGTGACTTGATACAATTTCATCGAAAAAAGTTTGGGGTAGTATAAAGAGAAGTGTGGTGGACTGTATGGCCTGGCATAAGTATGGTCTTGAATGCGAAAGTAATTGTATTAAAAGTGCTTAGGGAGGTTAATCACTATATCCAAATATATCATACCCGTCCCTTAGCCTACATGACAACCAAATGAAGTTCTAATTGATCTTAGACTGAATGGGTTCGATTAGTAGAGTAGTACACTACGGTCAAGCCTATGGTGCATCTTTGTGGCATATGAATGTTCTTTCTATGAGCGAGTGAATTCTGTCTATCAAAGTTCCTAATTGTTCTTAATGTTATTACTTGTGGAACTAATCTCTTGTGTGATGTGAGGGCACTTCATTCATGACGGAAAGATAAAGTTTTGACCTCTATATAGAGTAAATTGAGAAAGTAAGAATATTGCACGGCACGTGAGAGTCGACTCTTGAGGCATAGATGTTACACTACTGGGCACAACTCTTGTGGTATGTTCTTGGTGTGACACGTTAGGGAAAATGCTTGGTGAAAGGACCTTTTTAGAGTATGGTGGCTTTCTCGAGGACGAGCAATGATTTAAGTGTGGGGTGTTGATAATAGGCTAGATTCATGTAGTTTAGCATCTATTTATACTCCAACTTTATTATGCTTCACTGCCTAGGAAGGTTAAATGACGTTAAAATGGCTCTAATTGGGAATTTTATGTTTTGTAGGAGCAAGTCATGCTTATGAGGACTAGGATGGTGTTTGGAGCTAAATTAAAGCAAGAAATACCCCTCGGAGTTAAGAGCGTGTGAAAGAAGGAAGAAAAAAAGAGAAGGCAGAAAGATACGCTATTAGCACGGCCTATAGCGTTGTCGCGCTAGTCCCGGTGCAGCAGGCAGATTGAAGTTCCATTAGCGTAGCCATTAGCGCGGCCGGGCTAGCCCAACAGTCAGAGACAGTTCGCGTCGCGTTTAGCGCGCCCGAGCATGGTCGCACTAGTCCCTATCCAGCACGCGTTTATTCAGGGGTGAAAATTGGAAGCTTGGGGACAATTCCACTTAACCTGTAAAATGTCCAGTCCGCCCAAAAGAAGAGATATCAAAGTTTTAAGGTCTTGTTTAAGACAAAGAAAGGCAAAAGGCAAGGAGGATAATTGGGCATCAAGTTTCATCTTTCTTCCTTGTGTTTTTCCCATTTATGATGAATTCTCTTGTTTTTATTATTAGCACAATTATGAGTAGCTAATTTATTTAGTCTAAGGTTTTGGTGGAACCTGTTGAAGGATGGACTTCTTGTTATATTAATATAGTTTGCTCGATTTAATCTCTATTTGTTCAACTAAGTTCTAGTTGTAGTTGATTGAAGGGCCCTCAATTAGCTGTGCCTATTTAGTATGTATTACTCGGGAGGGAGAGCATATTTAGGTAGTTGTTGAACAACATCACTCCCAAAGTATATGAGGGATCCATAACCGAGGGTTTAAAGGTGGGATTAGGGATAACGAAGCCTTGGGTTCAATCTAAGTGAGCTGTAATAAAAGCTAGCTAGTGTAACTCGGGAGAGTGCGTCTAGTAAATTGTAGTAATTACTCGGGAGAGATTTACGATAACAAGAGTGGTCATGATTGATAGAGACGATTAGGCAAAACTATATTAAACATAACAGGAAGGGATACCATCAACAAGTAAAATCACAACCTTAGATCCTTCTCTTAATTGTTTACAATTCCGTCATAGTTAGCTTTTAGTTTAATTAATTTTATTTTGTTATAGTTAGTAGAAACATCAAAAATTGTTATTCATAATCTTTGGGAAGTTGAGTACGAAGAATCATGTGAGTCTGACACCGGTAATTGATAGGTTAATTCCTTGTGGGATTCGACTCTGGGCTAAATACTCTGATTATATTTGCAACGTCCGCTTAATCCTTTTTATAAGGCATAGTTAGGCGTGATCAATTGTGTATACACCAGAGGTGAAAGTATTATAATAGAGCTTTAAGTTGTGGATGTGAGTTATACCTTTGTGTAAGGGAGGTCATGAACGAGATAGAAGATGTGATTCGATACTTTAAGGTAAGTAAGGTAAAGGTGAACAATGTACAAGATACTCAAATGTAGAGGTTGTGAATAGTCCATACTTCGGATAGAAGGCTAGAAGCATGGGGATTCAGTATCCAGGAATAATAGTGGCATCGTCAATGGAATACCTTCCAACCTATGGTTTCTAGGTATCGAGATCCTAGTCAAAAGAGTAAAGAAGAGTTAGAGACGATGTAATGTCTCGCTTGATGTTCCAGAATAAGATAAGGAAATCTATGGGGAAAGCAAGTTATTGGGAGGTTGCAAGTAGTATAAATAGATATGTATAGGTCACAAGCTAAAGTATGGTAAAGCGACAAGGTTTTAGGAAAATAGGAGTAAGGATAAGAAAGGGCGGGTGAGAAGGTGATGAGAATGGATAAGTCCTTAGGATTAAGCCCATGAAAACAAGAGAGCTGATGTTTTCTCCAAACTATAGAAAGCTCACTATAGCCTGAATGAACTCAAAGGAGCCTAAGACTAATAGCATTTAAAAGAGATGGAATGATGCCCTGGTAGTAGAATAAGGGTGTAATTGTGATAGATAAAGGATGACTTTTGGGCCTTCGATTAAGTAATTATTTCGTGAATTCTATAGGATTAAAATACCCACGTAATTCGAATCACATTGGGATTACTATGATATGAAATAGGGTTATAGAAGTACAGTATCACCCCCGGGTTTAGGGCATGACAAAAGTGATATGGTATCAAAGTCACTTCAAAGGTTCGACGATACAACGTAAGCCCTAGTGGCAATGTATTACGTAAGAAGTTTCAAGTTATCAATGGAAGATTATGGTCAACATTAAGGTGAATCAACAATGGATGGATAAAAGTAATAAAATACGAGATGATATTAGGCCATCAGTCTTAAGATGAAGTGATAAAGAAGCGTTAAAACCCTTAGTTTTATGTATATAGGATAAGCAACGAGAGTAACCTGAAGTTTGGTAGCAGACCTCAGTAACGATAAATCGAAGTAAGAGCCATGGTATAATATAACCCACCTAGATGATGTAAAGTCATACAGATGGATAAACGGATCTATGAAATAAGGTATAGCAATATTCGTAAGTAAAGTATCGAGCGAAGAACTTCAGTATACCTATAGATGCACAGAAAGACATTTTATCAAGCTCTGTATATGTTTACAAAGTGAGACTTAGAGATTGGTTTAAAGCAGGAGGAAAAAGGAGAGATGGGTCGCATAGGCGCACTTACAATGTCAGTATCGTACAGGCTGCATGATAGAAGATAGCAACAATTATGAGATTTGAAGGATTCCAGTCACAAGTCATGGTGTAGGAAAGAAGTAGAGGGGGGAATGTAGTCCAAAATGGCAAGGAGAGTATTAAACTATTCATAAGAGCTAAGAGCTAGGGTTATGAGAATGATAAGTGCATTAGTTAACATTCAAGGACGAATGTTCCAAAGGGGGGAATGATGTTACACCCCATGTTTTCGTATGTGAAATTACGTCATAACTTGGAAATGAGATGTTACACCCCGCATTTTTGTATGTTAAAGTTTTGTCGTAAGTTAATCGACGTAAGTTCGGGAATGAGATTATTTTGAGATTACAAGCATTATGCTATTTCAAACAGGTGATGAGTAAATTCGTGAAGGTGAGAGGAAAATTAAATCGAAGAAAATGAATTTTCGTCGAAGTTTGATATTTTGGGATAAAATACGGCCCAAGAAAAAATACCCAAAATTTATGGACTAGTGTCATACAAGGTACCACATGACCATGATAGTAAGGTGTATAAAGTGTATTAAAAGTAAGTAGTATTTTAAGTAAATTGAGATAATTCTTAATTATGTGGATAATTTTTTAGTTATTGGATTTATGGATAAATATTTAAGTAAAATTTGTTGAATAATTATAAGGGGACAACTATACATGTGGGAGTATGTAAGTGTGACAACAAATTGCCAAAATCAAGCCTAAATAAGGAGGTGGCACAAAATAAATCAAACATGAATTTGTTGGACCAACTATTAT
This sequence comes from Nicotiana knightiana, assembly GCA_005239525.1. Taxonomy (NCBI): domain Eukaryota; kingdom Viridiplantae; phylum Streptophyta; class Magnoliopsida; order Solanales; family Solanaceae; genus Nicotiana; species Nicotiana knightiana. Next base: position 219 of record MDKJ01352364.1, on the reverse strand, counting down.
AAATAAATGCATTTTCCAATAATAGAAGATGGGATGCATGAATTTACGCATCAAAAGGACTCCAACTTGGGTGAAATATCTTGCTCTGCTAATGGAAATGGACATGCAATATTTGTAGGTCCAATTAGAAAGGGTTGTTAGTATGAAGAAGAGTTGCTCTCAATAGCTCTAGAGGGTAATTTAGAAGAATCTTGCAATCGACACCAGATCCACCAACTT
>ML372970.1:3576-14305 GCA_005239525.1 Nicotiana knightiana | reverse complement strand
TTGATCATTTCGAAGCGTTGGTTATGGTTCCTTGGGTCATATTTGATGTCCCGGACAAATATCTTGCGATCTGGTACCGGCTCCGTACCAAGGCGTTCGGCCTGGACCCTGGCTGGCGATAATACAGGCACGACTAGCAAAATTCCAGTTTAATTGCCATAAAATACCAAAACATGTAACTTGATCATTTCAAAGCTTTGGTTATGGTTCCTAAGGTCGTATTTGATGTCCGGACAAATATCATGCGATTCGGAACCGGCTCCGTACCAAGGCATCCCTCCTTGACCATGACAGTCGATAATATAGGCACGACTTGCGGAATTCCAATTTAATTTCTATAAAATGCCAAAAAATGTAACTTGATCATTTCGAATTGTTGGTTATGGTTTTATGGGTCGTATTTGCTGTCCCGAATAAATATCATGCGATCCGGTATCGGCTCCGTACCAAGGCGTCCGGCCTGGACCATGGCAGGCGATAATACAGGCACGACTAGCGGAATTCCAGTTTAATTGCCAAAAAATGGCAAGAAATGTAACTTGATCATTACGAAGCGTTGGTTATGGTTCCTTGGGTCATATTTGATGTCCCGAACAAATATCATGCAATCCAGTACCGTCTCCGTACCAAGGCATCCGGCCTGGACCATCTCAGGCGATAATACAGGCACGATTGGCGGAATTCCAGTTTAATTGCCATAAAATCCCAAAAATTGTAACATGATCATTTTGAAGCGTTGGTTATAGTTCCATGGATCGTATTTGCGGTCACGAACAAATATCATGCAATCCGGTATAGGCTCCGTACCAAGGCGTCCGACCTGGACAGTTTCAAGCGATAATACAGGTACGACTAGCAGAATTCCAGTTTAATTGCCATAAAATTCCTGAAAATGTAACATGATCATTTCGAAGCATTGGTTATGGTTCCTTGGGTTGTATTCGATGTCTTGGAGAAATATCATGCGAACCGGTGCCGGCTCCGTACCAAGGTGTCCGGCCTGGACCTTGGCAAGCGATAATACAGGTACGACTAGCGGAAATCATGTTTAATTGCCATAAAATGCCAAGAAATGTAACTTGATCATTACGAAGCGTTGGTTATGGTTCCTTGGGTCGTATTTGATGTCCCGAAAAAATATCATGCAATTCGGTACCGGCCACGCAACAAGGCGTCCGGGCTGGACAATGGTAGGCGATAATAAAGGCACAATTTGGCGGAATACCAGTTTAATTGCCATAAAATGCCAAAATATGTAGCTTGATCTTTTCGAAGAGTTGGTTATGGTTCCTTTGGGTCGTGTTTGATGTCCTGGACAAATATCATGCGATCCGGTACCAGCTCCATACGAAGGCATCCGGCTTGGACCATGGATGGCGATAATACAGGCACGACTGGCAGAATTCCAGTTTAATTGCCATAAAATGCCAAAAAATGTAACTTGATCATTTCGAAGCGTTGGTTATGGTTCCTTGGGTCATATTTGATGTCCCCAACAAATATCTTACAATCTGGTACCGGCTCCGTACCAAGGCGTCCGGTCTGGACCCTGGCAGGTGATAATACAGGCACGACAAGCAAAATTCCAGTTTAATTGCCATAAAATGCCAATACATGTAACTTGATCATTTCGAAGCGTTGCTTATGTTTCCTAAGGTCGTATTTGATGTCTAGATAAATATCATGCATTTCGGAACCGGCTCCGTACAAAGGCGTCTGGCCTGGACCATGGCAGGCGATAATACAGGTACGACTTGCGGAATTCCAATTTAATTGCCATAAAATGCCAAATAATGTAACTTGATCATTTCGAAGCGTTTCTTATGGTTCCATGGGTCGTATTTGATGTCCTGGACAAATANGCGGAATTCCAGTTTAATTTCCATAAAATGCCAAAAAATGTAACTTGATCATTTCGAAGCGTTGGTTATGTTTCCTTCGATCGTATTTTATGTCTCGGACAAATATCATGCTATCCGGTAACCGTTCCATACCAAGGCGTCCGGCCTGGACCATGGCAGGTGATAATACATGCACGACTGGCGGAATTCTATTTTAATTTCCATAAAATGCCAAAAAATGTAACTTGATAATTTCGAAGAGTTGGTTATGGTTTCTTGGCTCGTATTTGTTGTCTAAGAAAAATATCATGCGATTTTGTACTGGCTCCGTACCAAGGTGTCCGGCCTGGACCATGGCAGGCGATAATACAGGCACGACTGGAGGAATTCCAGTTTAATTGCATAAAATGTCAAAAAATGTAACTTGATCATTTCGAAGCATTGGTTATGGTTCATTGGTTCGTATTTGATTTCTCGGACATATATCATGCGATCTAGTACCGGCTCTGTACCAAGGCGTCTGGCCTGGACTATGGTAGGTGATGATACATGCACGATTTGCGGAATTCCATTTTAATTGACATAAAATGCCAAAAAATGTAACTTGATCATTTTGAAGCATTGGTTATGGTTCCTTTGGGCGTATTTGATGTCTAGGAAAAATATCATGCTATCCGATATCGTCTCCATACCAAGGCGTCCGGCCTGGACCATGACAGGCGATAATACAGGCATGACTTGCGGAATTCCAGTTTAATTGCCATAAAATGCCAAAAAATGTAACTTGATCATTTTGAAGCATTGGTTATGGTTCCTTTGGGCGTATTTGATGTCTAGGAAAAATATCATGCTATCCGATATCGTCTCCATACCAAGGCGTCCGGCCTGGACCATGACAGGCGATAATACAGGCATGACTTGCGGAATTCCAGTTTAATTGCCATAAAATGCCAAAAAATGTAAATTGATCATTTCAAAGCGTTAGATATGGTTCCTTGGGTCAAATTTGATATCCTGGACAAATACCATGCTATCCGATACCGTCTCCGTACCAAGTCGTCCAGCCTGGACCATGGCAGGCAATAATATAGGCACGACTAGCGCAATTCTAGTTTAATTTCCATAAAATGCTAAAAAATGTAACTTGATCATTTTGAAGCATTGGTTATGGTTCCTTGGGTCGTATTTGATTCCCCGAACAAATATCTTGCTATCCAATACCGACTCCGTACCAAGGCGTCCGGCCTGGACCATGGCAGGCGATAATATAGCCACGACTGGGGAAATTCCAGTTTAACTGCCATAAAATGCCAAAAATGTAACTTCATCATTTCGAAGCATTGGTTATGGTTCCTTGGGTCGTATTTGATGTGCCGGAAAAAGATTATGCGATCCCGTACCGGCTCTGTACCAAGGCCTCCGGCCTGGACCATGGAAGGCGATAATACATGCACGAATGGCGGAATGCCTATTTAATTGCCATAAAATGCCAAAAAATGTAACTTGATCATTTCGAAGTGTTGGTTATGGTTCCCTGGGTCGTATTTGATGTCTTGGACAAATATCATGTGATCCGGTACTAGGTCAATACCAAGGCGTCTGGCCTGGACCATGTCAGGCGATAATACGAGTACGACTGGCGCAATTCCAGTTTAATTGCCATAAAATGGCAAAAAATGTAACATGATCATTTTGAAGTGTTGGTTGTGGTTCCTTGGGTCGTATTTTATGTCCCGAACAAATATCATACGTTCCGGTATCGGCTCTTTACCAAGGCGTCCGACCTGGACTATGGCAGGCTATAATACAGGCACGACTTGCGGAATTCCAGTTTAATTGACATAAAATGCCAAGAAATGTAACTTGATCATTTCAAAGTGTTGGATATGGTTCCTTGGGTTGTATTTGATGTCTCGGACAAATATCATGCGATCGGGTACCGGCTTCGTACCAAGGCGTCCGGCCTGGACCATGGCAGGCGATAAACCAGGCACGACTGCCGGAATTACAGTTTAATTGCCATAAAATGCCAAAAGATGTAACTTGATCTTTTCGAAGCGTTGGTAATGGTTCATTGGGTCGTATTTGATGTCCCGGCAAAAAAATATCATGCGATCCGTAACCGGCTCCATACCAAGGCGCCCTGCCTCGACCATGGCAGGCGATAATATAGGCACGACTGGCGAAATTCCAGTTTAATTGCCATAAAATGCCAAAAAATATAACTTGATCATTTTGAAGCATTGGTTATGGTTCCGTGGGTCGTATTTGATGTCCCCGACAAATATCATGCGATCTGGTACCGGCTTCGTACCAAGGCGTCCAGCCTGGACCATGGCACGCGATAATACATGCCCTTCTAGCAGAATGCCAGTATAATTGCCATAAAATGCCAAAAAATATAACTTGATAATTTCGAAGCGTTGGTTATGGTTCCTTGGGTCGTATTTGATGTCCTGGACAAATATCATGCGATCCGATACCGGGTCCATACCAAGGCGTCCGGCCTGGACCATGGCAGGCGATAATACAAGCACGAGTGGCGAAATTCCAGTTTAATTTCCATAAAATGCCATAATATATAACTTGATCATTTCGAAGCGTTTGTTATGGTTCCTTGGGTCGTATTTGATGTCCCGGACAAATATCATGCAATCTGGTATTGGCTCCCTACCAAGGCGTACGACCTGGACTATGGCATGCAATAATAGTGGCACGACTTGCGGAATTCAAGTTTATTTGACATAAAATTCCATAAATGTAACTTGATCATTTTAAAACGTTGGTTATGGTTCCTTGGGTCGTATTTGAGGTCCCAAAAAAATATCATGCGATCGGGTCCCGGCTCGGTACCAAGGCATCCGGCCTTGACCATGGCAAGCTATAATACAGACACACCTGGCGGAATTCCAGTTTAATTGCCATAAAATGCTAAAAAATGTAACTTGATCATTTTGAAGCGTTGACTATGGTTCCTTGGGTCGTATTTTATATCCCGGACAAATATCATGCGATCTAGTCCCGACTCCGTACCAAGGCGTCCGGCCTAGACTATGGCAGGCGATAATACATGCACCACTTGCGGAATTCCAGTTTAATTGACATAAAATGCCGCAAAATGTAACTTGATTATTTCGAAGCGTTGGTTATGGTTCCTTGGGTTGTATTTTATGTCCCGGAAAAATATCATGAGATCCGATACCTGCTTTGTGCGAAGGCGTCCGACCTGGACTATGGTAGGCGATAATACATGCACGACTTGCGGAATTCCAGTTAAATTGACATAAAATGCCACAAAATGTAACATGATCATTTTGTAGCATTGGTTATGGTTCCTTGGGTTATATTTGATGTCTCGGAAAAATATCATGCGATCCGGTACCGGCTCAGTACCAAGGCCTCCGACCNGTTATGGTTCCTTGGGTTGTATTTGATGTCCCGGAAAAATATCATGCGATCTGGTACCGGCTCCGTACCAAGGCGTCAGGCCTGGACTATGGCAGGCGATCATACAGGCACGACTTGCGGAATTCCAGTTTAATTGATATAAAATGCGAAAAATGTAATTTTATCATTTCAAAGCGTTGTTTATGATTACTTGGGTTGTATTTGATGTCCCGGAAAAATATCATGTGATCTGGTACCGGTTCGTACCAAGGCGTCCGGCCTGGACCATGGCAGGCGATAATACAGGCACGACCAACGAAATTCAAGTTTAATTGCCATAAAATGAAAAAAATGTAACTAGATCATTTCGAAGCGTTGGTTATGGTTCCTTGGGTCGTATTTGATGTCCCGGAAAAATATCATGTGATCTGGTACCGACTCTGTACCAAGGCGTCCGACCTGGACTATGGCAGGGGATAATACAAANTTTGAAGCGTTGGTTATGGTTCCTTGGGTCGTATTTAATGTCCCGAACAAATATCATGCGATCCGGTACCGCCTCCATACCAAGACGTTCGGCCTAGACCATGGCAGGCGATAATACAGGTACAACTGGCGGAATTCCAATTTACTTACCATAAAAAGCCAAAAAATGTAAATTGATCATTTCGAAGCGTTGGCTATGGTTATTTGGGTTGTATTTGATGTCTCGGACAAATATCATGCAATCTGGTACCGTCTCCGTACGAAGGCGTCCGGCTTGGACTATGGCAGGCGATAATACAAGTACGACTAGCGGAATTCCAATTTAATTGCCATAAAATGCCAAAAAATATAACTTGATCATTTTGAAGCATTGGCTATGTTTCCTTGGGCCGTATTTGATGTCCCGGACAAATATCGTGCGATCTGGTACCGTCTATGTACCAAGGCGTCCGGCCTAGACTATGGCAGGCGATAATACCGGCACGACTTGAGGAATTCCAGTTTAATTGACATAAAACGCCAAAAAATGTAACTTGATCATTTTGAAGCGTTGGCTATGGTTCATTGGGTCGTATTTGATGTCCCAGACAAATATCATGCTATCCTATACGGCTCCGTACCAAGGCGTCCGACCTGGACCATGGCTGGCGATAATACAAGCATGATTGGTGGAATTCCAGTTTAATTGCCATAAAATACAAAAAAATGTAACTTGATCATTTCGAAGCATTTATTATGGTTCCTTGGGTCGTATTTGATGACTCGGACAAATATCATGCGATCTGGTACCGGCTCCGTACCAAGGCGTCCGGCCTGGACCATTGTAGGCGATAATACAGGCACGACTGTTGGAATTCCAGTTTAATTGCCGTAAAATGCCAAGAAATGTAACTTGATCATTTCGAAGCATTAACTATGGTTTCTTGGATCATATTTGATGTCTCAGAAAAATATCATGCGATCCGGTACCGACTCCAAACCAAGGCGTCCGGCCCGGACCATAGCAGGGAATAATACAGGAATGACTGGCGGAATTCCATTTAATCGCCAGAAAATGCCAAAAAATGTAACTTGATCATTTTGAAGCACTGGTTATGGTTCCGTGGGTCGTATTTGATGACTCAGACAAATATAATGCGATCTGGAACCGGCTCCGTACCAAGGCGTCCGGCTAGACTATGGCAGGCGATAATACAGGCACGACTGTTGGAATTCCAGTTTAATTGCCGTAAAATGCCATGAAATGTAACTTGATCATTTCGAAGCGTTGGTTATGGTTCCTTGGGTCGTATTTGATGTCCCAAAAAAATATCACGCGATCCGGTACCGGCTCCATACCAAGGCCTCTGGCCTAGACCATGGCAGGCGATAATACAGGCACGACTGGCGGAATTCAAGTTTTATTTCCATAAAATTCCAAAAAATGTAACTTGATAATTTCAAAACATTGGTTATGGTTCCTTGGATCGTATTTTATTTCCCGAAAAAATATCATGTGACCCGGTACCAGCTTCGTACCAAGGCCTCCGGCCTGAACCATGGCAGGCGATAATAAAGGCACGACTGGCGGAATTCCAGTTTAATTGCCATAAAATGCCAAAAAATTTAACCTGATCATTTAGAAACAGTTTTTATGGTTCCTTGGGTCATATTTGAAGTCCCAGAAAAATATCATACGATCCGGTACCGGCTCCGTACCAAGGCGTCCGGCCTGGAACATGGCAGGCGATAATACACGCACGATTGGCGGAATTCCAGTTTAATATCCCTAAAATGCCAAAAAATGTAACTTGATCATTTAGAAGTATTGGTTATGGTTCCTTGGGTCATATTTGAAATGATCAAGTTACATTTTTTGCCATAAAATGCCAAAAAATGTAACTTGATCATTTCAAAACGTTGGTTATGGTTCCTTGGGTCATATTTGTTGTCCTGGACAAATATCATGCGATCCAGTACTGGCTCTGTACCAAGGCGTTCGGGTTGGACTATGGCAGGCGATTATACATGCACGACTTGCGGAATTCCAGTTTAATTGACATAAAATGCCAAAAAATGTAACTTGATCATTTTGAAGCATTTGTTATGGTTCCTTGGTTCGTATTTGATGTCCCGGAAAAATGTCATGCGATCCGGTATCGGCTCCGTACCAAGGCCTCCGACCTGGACCATGGCAGGCGAGAATACGGGCACGACTGGCAGAATTCCAGTTTAATTTCCATAAAATGCCAAAAAATGTAACTTGATCACTTTGAAGCGTTGGTTATAGGCAAAAATGAAATGCTCTCTAGGTCAGGAACTTACGACTGGAGACGACAAAAGAGAGACCCAACGTCGATCAATTTCATGGCCAATTTGGCCGGTGGCCAGCCACCCACTGTGGTTGGGCTGCCTCCCCCACCACCCCTAACATACCCCAGCCCACAACAAATCCAAACAACACATCACAACCCATGGATTATGCCAACTGACTATGTGGCAAGATTACATAGATTTTACTTCGAAGTCAGTTTACTACGTTAAAGACAAGTTTGGGCATGAATATCAGTTGAGAACACTGTTATACGATACCAAGTTTAAGGCAGGCGAGGAGACTCCTAAGGTGATGGCCTGGATCTCCTTTCCAAATTTATTGCCAACCTTCTTTGTAAAAGAATGTTTATTCTCTCTAGCTTCAGCAGTTGGCACCCCATTACACCTTGATTTGGCCACTGTTAACAAGACGCGACCTAGTTGTGCTCGTGTTAAGGTGCTAATGGATTTATTAGCTGATCATCCAAAAAAAGTTCGTATGGATATTGAGAATGATGGTACTGGTGAGATAAGGACAGAGTGGATTACTATTAGATACGACTACTTACCTAAATACTGTAAGGAATGTAAACTCCAGGGTCATGATATGGTAGAGTGCTGGAGATTACATCCTGAACTTATGGAGAATAGGGTGGATGAACAGACTGGAGGTAAGGAACCAGTGTTGCAGGGAAATAATGTAAGAGGTAATCCAAATGCTCCTGTTATGATTTTATCAAGTGGTAAAGTTGTTGGGAATGTGGGTGCTCAATGGAAAGAAGTTAAGGACAATAGAGGTAAAGGAAAGGAGAAACAAGCAGAGTGTGTTACTAAAACTGGACAAGAAATTGTTCCAGTTCATAAAGAAAATGCTATGGTACCACAACAAGTTCAAACTACAAATCAGTTTGCAATACTGGAGGTGGAAAGTGATGAAGTCCAGGATCAAAATCAACTAGTTGTGGTTGATGGGAATACAGAACAAGAATTAGTGCAAAATGCTGTGGCCACATCAAAGTTAAACTATGCAGGACCAGCTTATAAACAAAAGTCACCTAGGATTGATAAGTCAAAGAAAAAGGATTATACAATACTTAACACAACTGGGAATGGCATATATCCAGTTGTTCCTAATGCCAGCTCAATTGCTCCTAATAGGAATACTACCAATCAGGAAGAAAACAGACATAAGGAGAACACAGGGGGAGATAATCAACCAAAGGAGACTACTGCACAATGGGTTCAAAGAGCTTTTAATGATAATATGGTGGTTATCAATACATCATGCCAAGAGATCCCAACTCAAGACACTAGAGTGGATGCAGAAATGGGAAACAGAGTAGATAATGATCAAGTTGAGGATCCAGACTATGAAAAATTCAAAAGCAATGAGAGAGTCAAGTGGAAAGGTGGTAGACTATGGAATAACCAGACAGAGGTTGACTCAGAAGAAGGTGAGATTCCTGATGAGATGCCAAGTGAGGAGGAAGGTGGAGGAGATGTAGATAATGGAGAAGATCAAGGTGATAAGGATTACAGTAAAGAAAACCAGCTTACTGATGAACAAAGAATAACAAGTCTCAAAACATTCGATATACAGGTACAAGGAAAGGGTCACCTTGAGGAAATATGTATATTGAAAGATCTTGGGGATCCTGGGGACCCAGGTGGGGTAGTAGATATGATAGTTGAGAAGACAAAAGCTGGAGGTATTGACAAACCAAATACCAGTGCAAAAGGAAAAAGAGAAATAGCTAGTAAATTACAATTGGAAGCCGGCATTGTTCTAGAAAATAATCCCAAATGGAGGTTAATAAAGGAGCCAGAAACTTGACAGCTATGCAGAAGAACACAGATAATTTGGTAGCTGGGGAAAATATTATACAATACGATATTGCCAGCAAATATATGGATGAGGAGTCCTTAGCACAAATTTTTATCAATGTGGCTAGACAGGGAGACTTATCTCCAAGGCACATGGAGAAAGGGAGATCAACAACCAAAGGAAAAGGAAAGCAAGGGAAGGTTGCAGCAATAGCATCAACAGGAGGAGTACAAACTAGGAGAACACTCTCTAAGTCTCAAAACCTTTGATGGATGCATTAATATGGAATGTAAGGTCTGTCAAAACGATGCAGGCCTTTGAAAGATTGATAACAATGCACAAAAAACACCATTTTGAATTTATAGGAATTATGGAACCTAAGCAACAAGCTAGCAAGATGGAGAGATACAGAAAAAGAATTGGATTAGCTCAGGCAGTAGTAAATGTCTCTAATAAAATTTGGGCTTTCATTGATGAAGTTTTTGAAGTGACAATTGTATATAATCTGGTGTAGCAGCTTACGCTAAAACTTATTCATACTAAATCTCATGTGGAACTCATGCTCACACTGGTGTATGCCAAATGTGATGCAATAGAAAGAATAGAGTTATGGGACTCCATGTATGCTTTAGCATCGGACATGACACTACCATGGCTTGTGGGGGGTGACTTCAATGTCATTTTGGATGAGGAGGAGAAGTTTGGAGGTTTACCAGTGTCTATTAATGAGGTTGATGACTTCAGACACTGCATTAACACATGTAACTTAGCAGACTTGGGATTTAAGGGTAGTATATTCACATGGTGGAATGGAAGAACTGAGGAAGATTGTATTTTCAAGAGATTGGATAGGTGCCTTGGCAACATTGAACTACAACAGACCTTTCCTGGTCTAGAA
>ML372969.1:0-34367 GCA_005239525.1 Nicotiana knightiana | reverse complement strand
AATTCCTATATTACTTGTCGACCACGTACACTTGCGTGTGCACTGGGAAATCAACCAACATCTCCTAACTTATATATAGTTTCTTGGAAGTCTTGTTATCCCATGTTATGCATGTTCATTCCATTATCTTTCATTTTTTGGAGTTCATAATCCATATCTACCACTTATATTGATCTCGTCGGCCCTTAAAGTTAATAAGAGGATTAGATAGAATGTACGTTGGTGCTCGGAAGGTATGGCCTGGGTACCAGTCATGATCCTCCAGTTTGGGTCGTGAAAAACTTGTTATCCTAGCAGATATGCCCTAGGGGTTGTCTATGAGCCTTAGCTAGTAGAGTCTTGATTATGGAATTGTAGTGCACCACATTCATAATCAGGAGACTACGTGACATCTAGGGTTGTTACCTTCTTCCTAAATCTTGATCGTGCGTAGAGTTGAGTCTTTACTGTTGTATCTATTATTAACCTTGTTTTCTTTCAGTGATGCCTTCGACTAGGAAGCAAGCGATTAGTAGACGACTTGATATAGCTGCGAGAGAGGGTACCAGTCAGGTGCCTCAAGACAGAGCAGGCCAAAGTAAGGATCAGAGTGAGATGCTGTCTTATACATCATGTACTCCATACCATCCAGAGGATATTAGGTGGAACCCCGCACCACCAGTTCCTCCGTCTGGCACTACAGAGCAGGATATGCGGAGTGCGGTGCAATTGTTGACTACCTTGGTAGCTGCTCAGGCTCAGAGGCAGAATACCGGTGTTGTTGATAAATCGGATAGTACGAGAGTTCGTGATTTTATTAATCTAGACCCTCCAGCGTTTACCGGATCAGACCCCAAGGAGGACCCACAGACTTTTATTGACCAGGTTCATCGTACACTACGGGTTATGCATGTTACAGATACAGAGGTAGTAGAGTTGGCTTCTTATCGGTTACAGGATTTAGCAATTTTTTGGTATGATAGTTGGGAGAGATCCAGGGGTCTGAATGCCCCTCCAACTGTGTGGAAGGAATTTTCTGAGGCCTTTCTTCGTCACTATTTTCCCATTAAGATACGACGAGCTAGAGCTGATAAGTTCTTGAACCTTAGAAAAGGTAATATGAGTGTGCAAGAGTATAGCATGCAGTTTGATTCTTTAGCAAGGTATGCTCCTCATATGGTGGCCGAGATGAGTGATAGGGTGCATATGTTCGTGAACAGGTTGGGACCACATCTGATAAATGAGTGCACGACAGCCTCCTTGGTGGAGAGCATGGATATTTCCCGAATTCAGGATTATGCCCAGACCTTAGAGGATCGTAAGCGCTAGCCAAAAGGGCAGATAGGGAACAGGATAGGGGCCAGCATAAGAGAGCGAGGTTTGTGGGGTATTCTCATGACTTCAGAGGTAGTGTTAGGCCTCAGTTTTCGAGGAGTTCGGCACCGCCTGTAGCTAGTGCTCCTCCATCTTTTCAGAGGCCTCGGTATGATCGATTTACCTATTCTGGTCCAGGTCACAGTTTGCGGGCATCAGGCTCGCAATATCATAGGGATACTAGTCAGACGAGACTCCCAACACCCCGTTATGATTAGTGTGGCAAGGTCCACTTTGGACTGTGCCGTCGAGGTTCTGATGCGTGTTATTCTTGCGGACAACCTGTCCATATGAAGCGGGATTGTCCTAACAGAGAAGGTGGTAGTATGGCTCAGCCAACTGGATCAGTTTCTGGTTCTTCCTCATTGGTTCGACCTCCAGCACGGGGTTTTTAGCAGTCGACAGGTCGTGGTAGAGGTAGAGGTGCAGTGCCGAGTTTGAGTGGTGCTCAAAATCGAACCTATGATCTAGTAGGTCGACAGGATCTCGAGTCGTCTCAGGATGTTGTTACAGGTATATTGTCTGTGTTTTCTTACAATGTATATGCATTGATTGATCCGGGATCTACATTATCATAGGTTACACCTTTTGTGGCTAATAAGTTTGGCGTTGAACCTGAATTGATAAGTAAACCACTTGAGGTATCTACTCCGATAGGAGATTCTGTGATCTCTAGAAGGGTATATAAAGGTTGCACAGTGATGATTTGTAGTAGTCAAACCTCGGAGAATTTATTTGAATTAGAAATGGTTTATTTCGACGTGATAATGGGAATGGACTGGTTGGCCTCATGCTATGCGAATGTTGATTGTCATACGAAGATAGTTAAGTTTCAATTTCCTAATGAACCCATCATCGAATGGAAAGGGAACATTGCTACGCTGAAAGGTAGGTTTATTTCCTATCTTAAGGCAAGGAAGATGATCTCAAAAGGGTACATTTATCATCTCGTTCACGTTAAGGATGCGGAGACGAAGCCGCCTACTCTACAATCAATCCCCGTGGTCAATGAATTTCCAGATGTTTTCCCAGATGAACTTCCAGGCCTTCCTCCTGAAAGGGATATTGAGTTTAGCATTGATGTATTGCCTGACACTCAACCCATATCTATTCCTCCATACAGGATGGCCTTGGCAGATTTGCGCGAGTTGAAGGCGCAGTTGAAGGACTTGCTGGATAAGGGCTTCATTAGGCCTAGAACTTCACCTTGGGATGCGCGAGTCCTGTTTGTGCGGAAGAAAGACGGGTCGTTACGAATGTGTATCGACTATCAACGGTTGAATAAGTTTAGTATAAAGAAAAAGTATCCACTTCCAAGGATTGACGACCTGTTTGACCAACTCCAGGGTGCCAAGTATTTCTCCAAGATTGACTTACGTTCAGGGTATCATTAGGTGAGGGCTAAGGAGAAGGATATTCCAAAGACCGCCTTCCGGACAAGATATGGGCACTTTGAGTTCTTGGTGATGTTGTTTGGGCTAACAAATGCCCCAACAACTTTTGTGGATCTCATGAATACTGTATTCAGGCCCTATCTTGATGTGTTCGTTATCGTATCCATTGATGACATTTTGGTGTATTCTCGTTCGGAGGCGGAACTTGCGGGCCACTTGCAAATAGTATTACAAACGCTTCAGTGATCATAAGTTATATGCTAAGCTCTCCAAATGTGAATTTTGGCTAAACTTAGTAGCATTCCCAGGCCATGTGATATCTGACTAGGGTATTAGTGTCGACACTCAAAATATCGATGCAGTAAAGAATTGGCCGAGACATACAACGCCATTAGAAGTCCGCAGCTTCCTGGGGCTATCAGGATATTATAGGCAATTTGTAGAAGGGTTTTCCTCTATATCAGCACCATTGACTAGGTTAACATAGAAACCTACTAAGTTCCAGTGGTCTGACGCTTGTAAACAAAGTTTTCAGGAGTTAAAGAATCGATTGACATCTGCGCCAGTGCTCACTCTCCCAGAAGGAACAAAAGGTTATGTGGTATATTGTGATGCCTCAAGTATAGGTTTAGTGTGCATATTGATGCAACATGGGAAGGTGATTGCTTATGCATCAAGATAATTGAAGAAGCATGAAAAGAATTATCCGACCCATTATTTAGAATTGGCTGCAGTAATATATGCTTTGAAGATATGGCGACACTACTTATACGGCGTCCATGTTGACATCTACACAGATCACAAGAGTTTACAATTTATCTTCAAGCAGAAGGAGTTGAATTTGAGGCAGCATAGTTGGCTTGAATTACTGAAAGATTACGATGTCGGGATATTGTACCATCCCGACAAAGACAATGTTGTGGCAGACGCTCTCAGTCGTAATTCAATGGGAAGCTTAGTACACATTGAGGCAAGTAGACAAGGGTTGATTAATGAGATTCATCAGCTAGCGAATATGAGAATTAGATTGTGAGACTCTGATGAAGGAGGGGTTACTATACAGAATACATCAGAATAATCTTTGGTAGTCGAGGTAAATGCACGACAATATGAAGATCCTACCTTAGTACGATTGAGAAAGGGCATTCAACAGTGTAAAATTATGGCTTTTGAGATCCGAGCAGATGGGGCACTGAGATACCAGGGCCGGTTATGTGTTCCTGATGTGGCAGGGTTGGGAGAGAAGATTATGATTGAGATTCATCAATCCCGATATTTCATCCATCCCGGCTCGACAGAGATGCATCATGATGTTAAGGAGCAGTATTGGTGGGATGACATGAAGAAGTCTATTGCAGAATTTGTAGCCCAGTGTCCTAATTGTCAACATGTAAAAAAATCGAACATCAGAAACCCAATGGATTGCTTCAGAATATAGAGATTCCGACCTGGAAATGAGAGATGATTAATATGGACTTCATTATTGGATTGCCTCACTCTTATCATAAGTTTGACTACATATGGGTGATAGTTGATCGACTTACAAAATGTGCCCATTTTTGCCAGTTAAGACAACTTACACAGCTGAAGATTATGCAAAGTTGTATATCAAGGAGATTGTTAGGCTTCATGGTGTACGGATATCTATTATATCAGACCGAGGAGCGCAATTTGCGGCTAAATATTGGAGGTCTTTTCAGAAGGGTTTAGGCACACAAGTGAATCTCAGCACTGCATTCCATCCACAGACTGACGGACATGCTGAATGTACCATTCAAACACTTGAAGATATGCTACGAGAATGTGTTCTGGATTTTAAGGGGAATTGGGATGACCATCTTTCACTCATAGAATTTGCCTACAATAATAGCTATCATTCTAGTATTAAAATGGCCCCGTACGAGGAAATATACGGGAGAAGATGTAGATCATCACTTAGATGGTTTGAAGTCGGTGAAACAGAACTATATGGGCCGGATTTGATTCACCAAGCCAATGAGAAGGTGAGACTGATACAAGAGCAGCTAAGGACGGCACAAAGCAGGAAAAAGTATTATTCTGATGTCCGACGTCGTGATTTGGAGTTCGAGGTTAGTGATTGGGTTTTCCTGAGGGTCTCACCAATGAAGGGTGTTATGCATTTTTGGAAGAAGGGTAAGTTGAGTCCACGACATATCGGTCCGTACAAAATTCTTCGACGAATTAGACAGGTTGCTTATGAGTTAGAATTGCCATCCGAATTGGAATTTGTCCACCCGGTATTCCATGTATCTATGTTGAGGAAATGTATTGGATACCCTTCTCGAGTCCTCCCTATCAAAGATGTACAAGTTAAAGAGGATCTATCATATGAAGAAGTGCCAGTAGCTATATTAGATCGACAAGTCCGCAAGCTGAGAACAAAGGATGTAGCTCCCGTCAAAGTATTGTGGAAGAACAAGAACAGGGAAGAAATTACTTGGGAAGCAAAAGAGAAGATGAAGTATAAATACCCTTACTTGTTCCAGATTCAAGATAACAAGGATGACGAGGGGACGCAGGACACATTAGAAGGTGAAACAGCTCTATATGGTAAGCAATATCTTGAGAGTACTCTTCCTTAATACACAATGGTGATATGCAGATAGTGTACATATCCATAATGCTTTGGCGTAGCCTTGCAAGGTAATACATTGGGTTTAACTGCTTGCAAGTTTGTCTAGTATCCATTTTATAGGGGAAAACTGGGCCGGAAATTTCCGTTGGAATCCACGATGAGTTAGGCTCCCCCTAAACACGTACATTCGAGGAGGAATGCTCCTAAGGGGGGGAGGGTGTTACAACTATTATTCACGTATATTGGCTCATGCCATAAGTTAATCAAAGTAAACATGAGAAGAGATTATCTTTGAGATGATAAGAAGTTAATCCTATTGATATTAAATGATACAAGAGTGTATAAGAGTGATTAACACGTATTATAAGTTAAATGAATCAAGGATGTTGTAACTCGTATTTTTGGGTAAACCCAGGGGTTCTTGATATTCTCAAGAGGTTGTGTTTTAAGGTATTTGAATCATATAATATCCGTATCATAGTCTTGAATTCAAACGAGTTATGAAACAAAAGTTGTCAAGAGTTGTCGCAACTTAGGTTCATAGTTTTACTTAAACTTTAGGTCAAATGTTATTAAGCTTTTATCCCAATCTACTAGGAATTACAGTGTGATCTATCCAAAAAATTGAATATATATGAGTCTAGTTTCCAATACGCCAAACCGTTTATCAATACGACATCGGATTAGATAGATATAGACATTTTCGCGAGACTGCACAAGCTGCTAGGTGACAAGTAGGTGGGTCACCTACTTGGTTAAATGATAGCCCAAAAAGAGGAAATTTCGGGTCATCCAAAGAACCCATTAAAAGGATTATCTCCTGTAATATATCCCTCATTATATTTCAAAAATAACCCGACCTAAACCCCTGCAAGCTTCCTCCCAAAAATTATCCACAAACCCTAATTGATTTTCCCCCTCTTTCAAGTTCAAATTGGGGGTAAACCCTAGAGTTTGAAGAACCAAGATAAGGGCTGAGTTATCCAACAATTAAGGTGCGTTTACTGCTATATTTCATCCATTTTTTGTGCTGTAAATTCATGGTAATTCATTTTATACTTGTAAGAACTCACGGGACGGTGATCGCAACCCGTGAGTTCGAGTTATTCACTTGTAGCGGACTGTTTTGCGGACTGTTTTGTGTTGATGTTGGGATGCGTTTTTTACTACTATGTTGTGGAGTTTTGGAGGAGGAAGGGTTTGGAGAAAGACCATATAGATTTAGGGTTGTGGTCTGGTCGTTCGTCATAACATTTCCGGGTCATTTGACACGACTACGGTGGTCGTCTTATGTATGAAGTTATTAGGTTGTCTGTGGACTGTTTTGGGAGGCTCAATTTGATTATTATTGATGTTGTTTGGGCTGTTTGGTGAATTTTTTGACTTGTGTGAAGTCATATATATGGGGGAGGTTCTGTCAGTTTCATCGTAAAATAGGTTGTGATCGATACACAATAGTTATGACACTTAAATGATAATGATAGTGTCGTTTCTCTTATTGTAGACTAAGGAGTCGTGACAATTGCATAGCTTGAGATTGGGGAAGTATTACAAGGTATGTGGGGCTATCCTTTTCCTTCTTTTTCACGACTCCGATTGTACATAATGCAATGAACGAGCTTCCAAAGATACTCTATTCTTAGAAGCTAGCAGTACTTACATTGTTTCCCTTCTTATGGAACAATTGATGTTGAGGTTGCTTCTATTATTCTTATGTTATCAATGTCGTTAGTACTTCCTGATTCTTATAAGATTCTTGATGAAGAGTTAGTCCAAATAATGTGTACGGAGAATATCGACCTTACGTCACTCCGAAAGGTTCAGAATATGATTCCAATGAGTCTTACATGCATTATATATATATTTATCTATTTTACTCTACCGAGCCGCGCTATAGTCAGCCGGGTATGGCACCTATTGTGAAACCATTGATCAGTTGGGTTTACCGATTCCTCTTTGAGGCCGGGTATGATATGATGATTATGATTCCCACAAAGGCGAATGTTCTATGATGATGATGATGCCCACAGAGGCGGATGTTTTAAAAGATTATGTATATATATGTATCATGCATTTCATGTTACTGTCTCTTAGAAGCACTCAGATGTTACAAGTTGTATCTTCTCTACCTCTCTTTACATTATTGTTCATATTTATATTGACCTGCCTTACATACTCAGTACATTATTCGTACTGACGTCCTTTTTATTTGTGGACGCTGCATGTCCTGCTACAGGTCCTGATAGACAGGTAGACGCAGTTCCTCCACCACAGTAGGCTTTCCAGTTCAGCGGTTATAGGCGAGATCTCTTCTCCGGACTTGCCGTGGTCTTGGTATGCCTTTTTGTTATAGATATTATGGGTATGTCAGGGCCCTGTTCCGACTATGTTGCATTATTTATGCTCCTTTAGAGGCTCTTAGACAGGTGTCGGCTTATGTATAGTTTGGTATGCCGTATCAGATGATTTTTGTTATATAGTCTTTCATGGAAGTGTGGTAGCTCCTAACTTATATGTAGTTTCTTGGAAGTCTTGTTATCCTATGTTATGCAAGTTCATTCCATTATCTTTCGTTGTTTGGCGTTCATAATCCATATCTACCACTTATATTGATCTCGTCGATCCTTAAAGATAATAAGAGGATTAGATAGAATGTACGTTGGTGCTCGGCAGGTATGGCCCGGGTACCAATCATGATCCTCCAGTTTGGGTCGTGACAGTATTCCCACCAGTTCAGGAGCTTTGGATGGATATTGATGACCATGCCGAATCTAGGGACTTCGTGCCTCATATTTCTGCAAGACAAACATAGTTAGGCCCTTACCCCCACCAGACTTGACTATTTACACGTTTATGATTAGCATATAAGCATTTAGTTCTCTAAATAAATGCACAGAACACGATTATGTCCGTTGGGATTATGAAAACCCCGGTGGACTTTGGACAAGGCTGTCTTAAAGGGTTATTGTGCGGACAACACATTAACCCAGCTAGGTTTGACCATGATGCATGCACAGTATAACAGAGTAAGGTTTTTATGGGGTTTTAGACTGGTACTCTTGAGCGGACTGTTGATACCCAATTTTTCCCCAAAAATATTTTAAATTTGCACTTATATCCTCAAAATCATGCATTAATAGCAATTGGCATTTTTCCATAATTTTCCTATATTTTATTAATTCATTTTAATTTATCCAGTCTTTTATTTCCTAGGAATAATTACAAATTACATTACAAATGATCTCAAAGGCATTTCTTAATTTAATTATTTAGGGTCCTATTAAGCCCAAATTATTTCATTATTAGCCAAATTGGCACCTTTTGGCTATAATTGCAATACCTTTGCAATTCCAACCCAATCATATGATTTTATACCATTTTTTACTGGAAATTAGTGATTTGCAATTTAAATACTAAATAACTATTTTTAACTATTTTCTGTGCATGGAAATCAATTTTTATAATTTTTAGTTATTTTACAAATTATTTTAATTAATTGCATTGGGCATTTAACAAATAGCCTAATATTATTTCAATTGCAGCCTATTAAAATCATCCCAACCCCCAATTAAAATCAGCACAACACCCCAGGCCCAATCCATTAAAATCACCCTACCCAATTCTCCTTTTAATCTGGACCGTTTATCATATTCCTTCTTACATTAATTAACCCTAACCTTTCCCCTCATTTCTCTCATTTCACTGTGCCGTTACACATCTCTCATCTCTCAATCTCTCTCTGCTAAACTGATATTTAGCTTAAAGTGTATATATTTCTATGTATATCGCCTCGTGTTTTACTTTTGTTCTGTGAGTTTTAGATGTTACATGTGATAATTTATATTAATTTGAAGTGTTTTTATGTTTAGGAATGATTCGGGATCAATCGGGGGCGAAACACGCGAAATTTGAGCCAAAATGGACGAAAACGCAAAAACCGGGCAAGTTGGCAATTTTGGACGCCACAGGCAGCGTCCAGCCCTACCTATGGCGCTGGAGGCAGTGCATAAAAATGGGGCAGCGCTCTGGTGGGCGCCCGGCGCTAGCCAGGGCGCCGGTGATGAGTTTTTTGACCCATTTTGCCCGGGACACGGTTATTTCGGCTCTAAACCTACCCAACACGTATAAAAGCAAGTTTAAGCTTATTTTTGGAGGTATTCATGCCACTTTGGAGACAAGATACACACGGGATCATTAGGAAGCGAAGTATTTCTCAGTTTTCTTCATCTTATTCTAGTATTTTCAATTTATGCAACACTTATGCAATTGTTTGATTATAGCATGAGTGGCTAACCACCGATTGTTCTTGGGTTGTGGTTTAGCCATGAATATTGTTATTCGACCTTAATTTAACCTTGATTATAGTTCACTCAATATATGGTTGTTTCTTCAATTCTGTGTTTAATTGATTAATTGTCTGGCCAGCAGCTAGGTTCTATATACTACCTATGTTATGCTTGGGAAAGCCGTAATAGATTAGAGAAGAATTGAAGAGAGCGCGTTCTTAACCCTTCAGAGGAGCGGATTTGTGGTTAGGATAAGAATATATCTAGTCACCGTGTTTAATTAAATATCGTAATCTTAGTACGTTCTAATAGATTAATTTCATAGGAATATAGGCGTTAATCTATTGAGAATAGGCGAGTAGTTCTTCGGGAGAAGGCTATGAGAGAATATATCAATTAATTAGAAACCATGAGTGAACTATATGAAAGGGGGAGTTAATTATAATGCAATACGAGTGGTTAATTGATCACAACCCTGGAATATTTGTCTCTACTGAATACACAACAATACTCTCGTTACTTGATAATTAGTTATTTCATAGAATCGTAGTATAAAATAGTTACATTCCTGGATTTTATTTTGGCTTGATTAAATAACAATTAGAGTGATTTAGCAAGTAGTTTACGCAAGTCCCTGTGGGTTCGACATTCGATTTAACATTATATTACTTGCTACGACCACGTATATTTGCGTGTGCGTTTGGGACTAACAAGTTTTTGGCGCCGTTGCCGAGAACTTGAATATAGACTACTTTCTAGTTTTTTATTTAATTGTTTATTTCATTGAGTCTAACGTCACGTGATTTTTGGTCTAATCTCATGAACTTTGATTGAATGCGTAGGGTCAGAAGCTAGGACAAACTTGACGGCTTTGACCCCGAACCTGAGAGAACATTTCACAGGAGGTTGAGAGAAGCAAGAGATACAGACAATATTCAGGACCTCATCCAATTTCCTGTGAACATGGCAGAGGAACAACACATGGCTGTTCAGGAGGTAGCAATGCCCAGTATTGCTAATGTTACCTCTAGCATCGTGAAGCCCAGAATCACTGGGCACTTTGAGCTGAAACAGGGCATGATCCAACTACTTCATGCAAACGGGCAGTTTTTGGGTCTTCCACACGAGGATCCACAGCAGCACGTTCTGAACTTCTTGGAGATTAGTGATACTTATATCACTAACGGGGTCACGCCAGATTATGTAAGGCTCACGCTTTTCCCATCCTCTCTATTGGGCGTAGCAAAGCGATGGCTCAAGGAAGAACCAGCTAATTCCATTACAACATGGAACAATTTGGCGAGAAAATTTCTGGCAAGGTTTTTCCCTTCAGGAAAGACAACAAAGATCAGAAGTGAGATAGTCTCCTTTAGACAGAAAATGGGTGAATCTTTATATTCAACATGGGAAAGGTTCAAGGGGCTACTCAGAGATTGCCCTCATCACAATCAGAAAAAACGAGGTGTTAGTTCACACTTTCATTGAGGGGCTCCATCCTCAAAACAAAAATTATGGTAGATGCAGCAGTTGGAGGTCAGGTGTTGGAGAAGAATTATGAGGAAATATTTGCATTATTGAATAAATTCTCCAAAAGAAATCCAGACTGGCAAGGTGGGATGGGACGAAATGTGGTTCAAAAGTCACTACGGGTTCTTGAACTAGATGGTGTCTCAGCATTGTCAGCTCAGATCTCTACATTGACTAACCAAGTCAATCAGATGAACCTGATCATTAACAAGCAACAGTCTCAACCACTACAACAGGCCCAACCAGTGCAACAGATTCAGGTATTTTGTGAAGTCAGTGGAGAGGGTCACATGAGCAATCTATGCCCAGCAAATCCAGAGTCTGTATATTTTGTGGGTAATGTAAATCGAGGCCAAACAAATCAGTATGGGGACACTTACAATCCCAACTGGAGGAACCACCCAAATTTATCTTGGGATGGTAATCAAGGCAATCAGAATCAGTATCGGCCTCAAGCACCTCAACAACAATACACACCACCTCAGGCTGAACAATCAACTAGCTTTGAGGAGATTATGAAGAGAATGATGAACGACCAACTTGCTTTCAATCAGAAAATAATGGCTGATCACCAGGCCCAAGCAGCAACAATGAGAAACTTGGAACGTCAATTGGGGAAACTTGCCAGTTCCCAAAATACCAGACCAGTAGGAGCTCTTCCTAGTGATACTGAGCCTAATCCTAAGGCTCAAGTCAATGCAATTACCTTGAGAAATGGAAGAATACTAGAAGAAGCTCCAAAAACAAAGAAGAATACAGCTCATCCTGGAGGAGAATTAGTTCCCAAGCCAGTTGAGGGGAATGAGAAAGATGATAAAAGACCCGAGCCAGTAATTGAAACAAGGCCACCACCTCTGTTTTCACAAAGACTGCAGAGGCAAAAAGATGATGCTAAGTACAAGAGATTCCTAAATTTGTTAAGCCAAGTGAGAGTGAATTTTCCTTTGGTGGAAATTTTGCAAGAAGTGCCTAAGTATGCGAGGTATCTCAGAGATATTGTGGAAAATAAATGAATACATGCAGAGTTTAAAACAGTTACACTTACTGAAGAGTGCATTGCCAGAGTTCAGAGTAAACTTCCTCCTAAGTTGAAGGATCCTGGGAGTTTCACAATTCCTTTGTCTCTTGGAAAACAAGAAGTTGGTAGAGCCCTGTGTGATTTAGGGGCTAGTATAAATTTGATGTCATCTTCTTTGTTCAAGAAACTCGGATTGGGGGCTCTTAGACTTACCACAATCACCTTATAGTTAGCAGATAGGTCGCTAATTATGCCGGAAGGAATTATTGAGGAAGTGCTAGTTCGAGTGGGAAATTTTATTCTTCCTGCTGATTTTATTGTGCTTGATTACGAAGCAGATGAGGAAGTGCCCATTATTTTGGGGCGACCATTCTTAGCTACTGGTGGAGCAATTATTGATGTGAGGGAAGGGAAGTTAAAAATGAGAGTTGATGACGAGGAGGTCACTTTTAATGTGTACAAGTCACTTAAACTCCCGAAGCATTATGAGGACCTTTGCAAGATTACTGTGGTCGACGTGAAGGGGATAGAGCAGAGTCCTTATGTGAATGGAAATGATCCAGAGAAGGTGATGTTGCAAGTTGAGGGTGTAATGATAATTGCGAAAAGAGCAAGAGATGAAAAAGGAGACCCATTAAGAGCGCGCAAAAAGGCTAGGCTTCATAGGAGAAAGAAGAAAAGAAAGCGCCCAGCCTGAGCAGAGTAGTAGAGTCGTGCCACGACTATAAATAAGGCGCTTGTTGGGAGGCAACCCATCCTGTATATCTTTTATTTTTTTTAATATTGAGTTTTGTGTTGTTTTTATTTTGANAGAATCATGTCCGGGCTATGCCCGAGAGGGTCTCAGGGAGTATTTCTCACCCTTGTTTTAATGTTTTTATTTGTGATCATGCATCGAGGACTATGCATAACATAAGTGTGGGGTGGGGAAACTACTTTTTGAGGTGTAATTGTATAAAATTATTGTTTTTTTTAGAAAAATCTTGGACTTTTCTCAATGATGGATCTGTTGGACAATTTTCTTGAGGGATAAAGTCCGATTTAAAAATGGCAAAAAGATTTTTTATTTTTTTGTAGGATAGTTAGGTAGTATCCCTTGGTTTTTCTTTGGGCAACGGTTCTTTTCCAAGGGTGTAACTTGAACCGGGCACTTTAATTTTTTTTTTTAGAGTAGTTAGGAAGAAACTGAGTTACTCTTAGAAATATCCTATGACATGTTTGGTGACGGCATATTGGGTTATGACATACATTCTGCTTTCCCTTATATTTGGGTTGACTTGTGATGCCGAAGAAAATAAATAGTTTATTTTGTGACACCTTAGCTCAATTGCTTGACTTGTATGCTGCATAGTGTAATATTGCTTAATTCTCTTAATTTTGTGTGCCTGCTGGACTTGATATTTGAATAAAACCGTTGTGATTGAGTCACGTGCAATGTGTGAGTGAGGTTTAGTGATTTTCTATGCTATCCTGTGTAGTCTAGAACTTGCCCCGTGTGTTAATCGAAGCGAAATTGTAGGTTATGCTAGTCTAGGAGATGACATAGGCATTTTCTTGCTTGATCATGGATGTGCTTGCCACATGAAAATTATAAATTTCCATTGCTAGCCCCTTTGAGCCTTTAGACCTTTTCTTTGGTACCCACATTACAATCCGTACCCCTATTTTGTTCTTAAATTGAAATTTTTGCACCTTTTCCTCCTAAGGCACTTAGTCGCTAAAAGAATTAAGGTGAGATATTGTGGAGTAGCTTTTGAGTGGAGCCATGGAAAGGCCTGTTAGTGCACAAAAAAATTGTATTCAAAAGCCACTAGCCAATGAACTTTCATGTATGGAGTGTGTGTAGGAAAGAAAGAAAAAAAATGATAGTAAAAGTATGTACAAAAAGATACACACCTCCAATTTTTATTAATTTGTGCTAGTGAAAACATGGAAGTGCTTAATTAAAAACGGGCTATGTTGAATATGAATTGTGGCAAGGGAATTTGTTGAGAAGAATATGTGTTGATTTATGAAGGTAGTGTATTAAAGTGCTTAGGAGGGTTAGTCACTATTCCTAAATATATCCTACCCGTCCCTTAGCCTACATTACAACCTTAAAAGTCCCAATTGATCCTAGATTTGGATAACTTGAATTGGTGGAGATCTACACTACGGGCAAGCTTATGGTACGACCACGGGATGCATATGAATTCTTTGTGAGAGATGACGTAGGCCTTTTCTTTGGTACCCACATTACAAGCCGTACCCCTATTTTGTTCTTAAATTGAGATTTTTGCACCTTTTCCTCCTAAGGCACTTAGTCGCTTAAAGAAGTAAGGTGAGATATTGGGGAGTAGCTTTTGAGTGGAGCCACGAAAGGCCTGTTAGTGCACAAAAAAATTGTATTTAAAAGCCACTAGCCAATGAACTTTCATATATGGAGTGTGTGTAGGAAAGAAAGAAAAAAAATGATACTAAAAGTATGTACAAAAAAATACACACCTCCAATTTATATTAATTTGTGCTAGTGAAAACATAGAAGTGCTTAATTAAAAAGGGCTATGTTGAATATGAATTGTGGCAAGGGAATTTGTTGAGAAGAATATATGTTGATTTGTGAAGGTAGTGTATTAAAGTGCTTAGGAGGGTTAGTCACTATTCCTAAATATATCCTACCCGTCCCTTAGCCTACATTACAACCTTAAAAGTCCTAATTGATCCTAGACTTGGCTAACTTGAATTAGTGGAGATCTACACTACGGGCAAGCTTATGGTACGACCACGGGATGCATATGAATTCTTTATTAGAGTGAGTGAATTTGTTCAATTGTGTGATGTCGTTAAATTATGTTCAAAATCATATTTGAATGTCTGGACTAGTTATATTCACTCTTTTGTTGTTGGTGAGGGCACATGATCTCATGAACGATTGGTAATGTTGTAAACTTTCTTGTTAGGTAGGTGCGTGAATTGAGAGGACTTAGTGGTTGCAAGTTGACTCTTGAGGTTGGGTGGTTGCAATTAGGTTGTTGGTATTGATTAAATTGGTATACTTGGGCATGTTTAAAGAAGGGAAAGAATGTGAAATTTTGTATGTTCATACTTGATTGCCGGTGTCGATCATAGTTAAGGGGTAAGGTGTGTGATTGAAAAGTAAAATACTCTGTAATAATGAAATTTGTACGTGTTGAAGGATAGAAGATTGTCCCATTGCTCGAGGACGAGCAAGAGTCTAAGTGTGGGGTGTTGATATTTAGCTTAAAGTGTATATATTTCTATGTATATCGCCTCGTGTTTTACTTTTGTTCTGTGAGTTTTAGATGTTAAATGTGATAATTTATATTAATTTTAAGTGTTTTTATGTTTAGGAATGATTCGGGATCAATCGAGGGAGAAACACGTGAAATTTGAGCCAAAACAGACGAAAACGCAAAAATCGGGCAAGTTGGCAATTTTGGGCGCCACAGGCAGCACCCAGCCCTGCCTGTGGTGCTGGAGGAAGTGCATAAAAATGGGGCAGCGCCTTGGTGGACGCCCGGCGCTAGCCAGGGCTCCGGTGATGAGTTTTTTGACCTATTTTGCCCGGGACACGGTTATTTCGGCCCTAAACCTACCCAACACGTATAAAAGCAAGTCTAAGCTTATCTTTGGAGGTATTCATGCCACTTTGGAGAGAATATACACACGGGATCATTAGGAAGCGAAGGATTTCTTAGTTTTCTTCATCTTATTCTAGTATTTTCAATTNTTAGGTTCTATATACTATCTATGTTATGCTTGGGAAAGCCGTATATAGATTAGAGAAGAATTGAAGAGAGCACGATCTTAACCCTTCAGGGGAGCGGATTTGTGGTTAGGATAGAAATATACCTAGTCACCGTGCTTAATTAAATATCGTAATCTTAGTGCATTCTAATAGATTATTTTTATAGGAATATAGGCGTTAATCTATTGAGAATAGGTGAGTAGTGCTTCGGGAGAAGGCTATGAGAGTATTTATCGATTAATTAGCAACCATGAGTGAATTATATGAAAGGGAGAGTTAATTAGAATGCAATACGAGTGGTTACTTGATCACAACCCTGGAATATTTGTCTCTACTGAATACACAACAATACTCTCGTTACTTGATAATTAGTTATTTCATAGAATCGTAGTATAAAATAGTTACATTCCTGGATTTTATTTTGGCTTGATTAAATAACAATTAGAGTGATTTAGCAAGTATTTTACGCAAGTCCCTGTGGGTTCGACGTTCGATTTAACATTATATTACTTGCTACGACCACGTATACTTGCGTGTGGGTTTGGGACCAACATAAACCTAAGCTCCCTCACCGGTCCTTGTTTTGCCGGCAACCATGGTGGTCTCACCACCACCGCAAGTGGCTCTTCTCCTACATCAGGTCGATACTCTCCTGAGGTCTTCAAGAGAACCAGCGGGGGTTGACTCACCTCCCATGACCTGTCATGCCATTCTCCGGCCGTCCACAGCCGTCCGAGTAAGATTCCCTTATTTCCGGCTAGAACCGGTGGTTCTTAAGCCGTTTCTCCTTTTCTTTGGGTTGTCCCTATGGAACCCTAACTATCAGTCTCTGATTCTCTTATATCTGTAACAGATCTTGGCTTATTATGAGCTATTTTTGGTGTTTTCAAAGGTTTTTCCTATTTTCATAATGTTGCTATTCATCTTCAAAACTAGGGTTCTTAAACTTTATTTCAAAAACGATTTTCCTTCAGATTTTAAGTATTTATGATTTTTCATTATGTTTAAGCTTTATTTGAGCTTTTTCCCTTTTGTCTGAGTTATTTTGTTAAAAAACCCCCAAAGTTCTTGATTTTAATTTGTGTCTCTGAGTCTGTTTTTGATAATATGTTTACCTGTTATATTATTTTCACTATGTTCTAATGATTACTCTGTGATTCCATGACTTTTACCCTATCTTTGCTTGTTAGGGTTTTTGGCTGCTATTATCCTTGCTTATTATGTGGTTCTACTCTATTTTTGTTCATCAATGTCTCTGATTCTTCACTTCTCCTACCTGTATTACATTTATTCTGTAATTCATGTTATGCTCTATGTGAATCCCTAATTTCATGTGATTTTACCCTATTTCGATTACTAGGGTTTCTGACTTGCCTATCATGTGTTTATTTCGTGGTACTTTCCTTTGGCTAATGTTGTCTCCTATTTCAATCCCTCGATTCCCTATGACTGATGTGCTTCACTAATTTCTTGTGATATTCTCTACTGATTTTCTGACTTATAAAATATTTTTCTACCTTATTCTATAGTATATTATGCTATCAAACTGATTCTTATAACATTCCTTAATTAGAATATTCTGTACCTAGCCTAATTACTTGTCATATACTTGTACTATGTTGAAATATTTCCTTATGTGTTATATTCCAGTCTTATGGTATCTTGCCTTATTTTGCCACTTGTCTATTACCGATTGATGACTCCTTAATTAAAGGGGACACTTACACTAATTCTATATTATTTGATACACAGTCCCATAATTACTTATTAGCTTTTATTTTTCCTTATTTGCTACCTATTTTCAAGCTATATATACACTACTTTTCATTAGCACAGACACACAAACACACTGGTTCAAAATCTCTCTCTCACAACTAAAACTTTCTGCTCTCTTTCTGTGTTACCTAATATTGTTCCAAGTTGGCCGGGTGCAAGCCAAGGCTAACTATTGTGCTCCCTATACTCCACTTTTTGTTCACTGTCTTCTTTACTGGTATGCTCTGATTTCAATTTAAGTTCCAAAAACAATATGGTTCTTTTATTACTTCAACTCATCATATTTCTAGTCAGCTTTTGCTTATGGTTTTGCTGTGGAACCTGTAATTGATATGTTTACATTATCAGCAAGTTATGTACTCCCCCCTCCCTTAGAATCAGTATGTGTATGAAATGTTATCCCCCTTTTTCTATAGCATGTCTCACTGCAACCCTGTTCCCTGGTATGCTTAACTAGTTTAGTATGAACCTGTCTTTGACAAGGCAACTTGTACCTTAAGTTACCTGATTCTGTGTTAATTCTGAAGTTCCTTAACCCCTTATTATATGGCTGATTATGTACTTAAGTGCTCCTGTAGCTATATGTTTACCTATGTACCCTATGTGTCCCCAACCTCCTATTATCCCTGTTTGTGGTTGATGAGCCTGCCTTGGTTATGTGTTTTTTGGCTGTGTATGAACCTATTTTGGGTGTTGTGTTTGAATTTTTGCTTATTACTCTACTCTCTTTTCAAAAGTTGTTCTACTAAACAACTCCCACACTTTACAAGACTATTTCAAACAATTCGCTTTTCAAACTATTTTCCTAGTTAAATCTTTTTTCAAAACTATGTTAAGCACTCTCACTTTACTCGTAGACATCTAAGTTCTGCTCCTCTAATGTGTGACTGCTTAGGGATCCCTACGAGATCCCTCTGAACTTTGACACATTAGAGTTGGTTCTTCCACACTGCACTTACTTAGTTATGGTTATGAAATTTGGTTGTGAGGACTTCCCGCATCCCTTGAGGTCCTTATGGAACTCTGACACACACGGATATTGCGAAAGGCTATGAAACAATCTGGCATTGAGGTTATGGAAACCTGGGCCTATTTGCAGGCTCCCTATAGTATAACTTCTTATTTTCTTTCTTCCATTTATGTAATTCATTCGATATTGGTCTGTAATAATTTATTGTAAACAACATTGAGGATGGATAGTGAAAAGGGAAAAGGGTAGCTATGCATGTTATAAATATCAAAGGGTAGAAACCATGCTTGTAGGTTTACATTTCCTCTATGCACAATAGAATTCATGTTTAAGGAATAATACGTGCAAAGCATGTCATGCATTAGATACTACGCTCTTTAGGTTTCATATATACTGTTTTTAGCATCTCATTTTGGCACTATCACCTAGAAATCCTGAGCTAGGATAAACGCATTAAGGAAAACTATCACTCATGCGACCATGCCTAATAGATGCTGTGATTCTGAGTATGTAGAAATCCTGCCCTATGTAAACCTTGCATATCCTGAAATCATTTAGAATTCCTGCTTTAGGGATTCTGCATATGCATCATTTTGTATCTCTTGCGTGCATTAAACACCATATTTTAGGATTTCATTCACACTCACTCAATTACACTTAGTTTAACTATTAAAGTATAAAAAAAGGTACAAAACAGTCCACCCCGCATTAACCACTGGTAATAATCCTATATTTTCCAACACCTAGGTACAACATGTTTAGGCAAACAATGCAAAAAAGTTTCTTTAATAAATTTGGGTAACTACTGTCGCGCCCCCCTTTTTCCTCGACACGGGTCAGGTGCGGAGAGATCGGATTTATGACATTTTGGAAAACTCTTTAAAGGAAGAGGTTCAAGGAAGAGTCGCCACCTAACGATTTTATGGTGCGTTAGGGCACCTTGAGTAATTAACTCATAGATTAGTTTGCATTACCAGAGATTGGGTAAGGGCTTGAAGTTATCCTAAGGGGAAGGTGTTAGGCACCCCTCAAGATCCACAACTGTGGGTCCTAGCCAAATAGTTTCGTTAATTTTGGACGATAAGAAAGTAACAAACAAGGCTCGTGTAAGAGGGGATTTCAAACAAGTATAAAAGTCTTTGTTAAAAGTTCAAAAAAAAGATCAAAGTACCACATTTTGAGAAGATGTCCTAGGTTTGAAGTAATACAGATCACATTAATACAATACCCGATAGACACTCCTCAAAGAGGGGCTACGCGTGCTATTAGCGCACCGGTCATCATATCCGTATTCTACCTTTCCCACCCCGCTAAGGTATTTAAAACGCGTGCGTTGGTCACGAAGCTTATTGTGTGCTATTACTGTCACTCCCCGAACTCCCACCATCGGGCCGTGATGGCGTCTAACATTGAACCCGCTAGACAAGCCAACGTGTATAGATAAACTAGCATATTAACATCAATTTAATAGGATAAACTAAATGGTTCACAGGTTTAACAGCGGAAATAGATACAGTCTAAAGCTAAATAAGGAGAACATGATACAACAACGCGTAAATTTTCCCAAAACCTGAAGTCACAAACTCACGAATAGTCTACAAGAGTGCCAAATACAAGTCGGAAAAGGGAATACATAGCTGTCTCTGAAACTACAGGAAGAAAAACAAGTCAGAAGTGAAATCAAAGGGATGGAAGAAACGCCAAGGCCCACGGACGCCAGCAGGTATACCTTGAAGCCTCTAGGATAAGCTGGAAGACACTTCCACTAATGATGTCCTCCGGGTTCGGCTGCATAATCTGCACAACATAAAGAAGTGCAGGTGTAGCATCAGCACAACCGACCCCATGTACTGGTAAGTGCCTAGCCTAACCTCGGCGAAGTAGTGACGAGGCTAGAACCAGACTACCAAATAAACCTGTGCAGTTCAAATAAATAGATATACATATATACAACGGATAAGAAATATAGGGAAAAAACAATTAATAAAGGAAGGGGAAACATGCTGTGGGGAGATAACAGTTTCATATAAACAATAAGGAAAATAACAACAAAGCCATCGTATCAATAAGGACAAGAAATCAAAAACTTGCACGGCATCACCCTTTGTGCTTTTACTCTCGCCCTCACTATGCAATGTATAATGCAAACAATGTAAATCATGGCACGACATCACCCTTTCTGTTTTTACTCTCTTTCCTCACAGTATAATCAATGAATATCGGTACGGAATGGTACATCGTACAACACGGCATCACCCTTCATTATTTACACTCTTTCCTCACAATGTCAAACAATGCACGACATCACCCTTTCTGTTTTTACTCTCTTTCCTCACAGTATAATCAATGAATATCGGTACGGAATGGTACATCGTACAACACGGCATCACCCTTCATTATTTACACTCTTTCCTCACAATGTCAAACAATGCACGACATCACCCTTCGTGCTTTAACACTCTTCCTCACAATATCAAACAGTGCACGGAATCACCCTTCATGATTTAACACTCTTCCTCACCCAAACCACAATCACAAACAAGGGCAATGGAGTAAGCAGAATAAAATAGAAATCCCGGCAAGGGAACATCAATTAAACAATTAAATCCCGACAAGGGAACATCAAATAAACAATTAAATCTTGACAAGGTAACATCAATTAAACAATTAAATCCCGGCAAGGGAACAATAACAGTAATCTCAACATCCCAATAAGGGAGACAATATCAAAAGCAACAATGACCCGGCAAGGGTATGTTTTAGTAGCTCTTTCTCTTTCTTTCACTTCATTTCATAATTTACTCTATTACTTGAGCCAATGCTCCAAAGGATACAATTATCTCACATACCTTCATCATTCGTATTACAATCTGAGCCAATGCTCCAACAGAGTTTAAGATTACAATTCCCTTCACATATTCTTCACAACATATAGAAATCATCAATTAAGCATGGAAATTACCACAAAATCAGAATATTCACAATATAAGGACTCACGATCATGCTAGACACCAATGTATAGATACTTGTCACCATGCCTATATATCGTATTTGAAAATTAACAAGTAGCAAATTATGCTCAACTCCTATTCCCTCAAGCTAAGGTTAGACCAAACACTTACCTCGGGTCCAAAGTATAGCAATCAACCCGAAACCACACGTTTGCCACGAGTATCCGACTCCAAATGGCTCAAATTTATTCAAATAAATTTCATACCGTAAATAACATCTCATGCAACTGATTCTACTATTCAATTCAAGGTTACGACGTGAAATTAGGTGAAATGACCAAAACGCCCCCAGGCCAGCATCTCGGATTTAGGTAAACTTTACATTTTCAGAACCCTCGTATTCTCACGAGTCTAGCCATATAAAAATCTCTCAAATCGAAGGGCAATCACCCACTCAAATCCCAATTTTTTAGAAAAATCTAAGTTCTACCCCAAACACCCAATCTCACCCATGGAAATCCCTGATTTTTAAGTTGAAAACATGTTAAATGATGTTAATGATTTAAATAAATGAGTAAAAACCCACTTACAAATGATTTGGAAGAAGTCTTGTTCTTGGAAAAATCGCCTAAGTGTGTTTGAGTTTGAGAAAATATGGAATATGAAGTCAAAATTCGGTTTTTGTACAGTGCAAGCTACTGGTTGGCATGGGAATTGCGAACAGGGGTTCACAATTGCGAACCCTTCATACATTCCAAGCCTTCGCATTTGCGAACCTCTTGGTCACATTTGCGATCAGGCCTGCCCAGATTAACCTTCGCATTTGCGAACCTCTTGGTCGCATTTGCGATCAGTCCTGCCCAGATTAATCTTCGCATTTGCGAATCTCTTGGTTGCATTTGCGATCAGGCCTACCCAGACGAACCTTAGCATTTGCGATGAGTAGCTCGCATTTGTGAGTTCGTCACACCAGCAGATTTCCAATTTCAAAAAAGCTATCCGTGGCCTATCCAAAACTCACCCAAGCCCTCGGGGCTCCAAACCAAATACACACACTACCTCAAAAGCATCCTATGAACTTATCCATGCGATCAAGTCACCAAAATAACATCATATACATCGAATTAAATCTCAAAACTCATGAATTCTATCAAATTTCATAAAACATCAAATTTTCCATTTTTTTGTTCGAAACACGTCAAACGACATCCGATTTCAACCAAACTTTACAAAAAGTGCTTAAACCATAAATAAGACATGTACCGGGCGCCGGAACCAAAATATTGGCTGATACCATCACTTTCTAATCAGATTTCATTTTCATTTTCCTTAAATATTTTCAGAAAACAATTTTACTCAAAAATTCATTCCTCGGGCTTGGGACCTCGGAATTTGATTCCGGGTATACGCACAAGTCCCATATTTTCCTACGGACCCTCGAGGACCGTCAAATCATGGGTTCAGGTCCGTTTAACCAAAATGTTGACCGAAGTCAAATTTATTCATGTTAATATCAAATCTTAGCATTTTTCACAGAATTTCATATTTAAGCTGTCCGGCTACGCGCCTGGACTGCACATGCAAATCGAGGAAACTACAAATGAGGTTTTCAAGGCCTCGGAAGTACGGAATAGGTAATAAAATAGGTGATGACCATTTGGGTCGTCACAATTACCCATCTCGTTCTATAAGTCCCGGAGGGTATTTAGGACTACTAATCCTACAAAGGTGAGTACTAGGCTGAACCCCTAGGTTTTAAAGGATAAAATTCTAAACGACAAGTAGATAAAAACAATTAGGAATTGCATACATGAGGGTACACCTAAACAGTTTATGGCTCATATATCCCTCCACAAATAAAACATGTAAATAGCATGTCTCAAACACAATGAAAGTATTAGATTCAAAACCTAAAGCAGGAATTCTATGTGTGAGAATAAACAACAGGTTTTAATGAATTTTAGCAAAAGGAATGAATGTTTTTTTAAAAAAAATCCCAGCAGTTTATAGGCAAAGCAGGAATTTTAAGCATGGAGACAGTAGCAAATAGAGGATTTTAACGAGTTTCAGAAAAGAGCGCATGATTGATTTTAAAACCATTTGTAGTATCAGGCAGTGTATAAAAATAGTTGATTAAATTTTACCAAAACTTTGGGCCTAAGACTTGCCTAGGCATCCAAATATACTGATTGCTTGTTTTTTAAGAAATAGGTGAAATGCAGGTTTTTAAACTTAGTTTTACTGTAATGAAAAATGCAGATCCTATATGTATGATATCTAAGAATGCAAGAATTAAATATGCAACCAATTTAGATTTTAGAAAAAGAATGCAGAAAACATTTTTAGCTATTGCAACAAATTTTCAGCGTGATTATTAACTACACGGACGATACATGAGTTCGATTTTATTTGATTATTAAGACTAACACATGATTTTCTAGATGTTCAGTAGAGTACTTAGCCCAAACTTTAAATGTAGACATGTTGAAAGTAGATCCTAAGATACATGGTTTCTAATGCAAATGATAATGCACCTAAGAACAAGATATTTATATGTAAGTCATGTATGCAGAGGCAGTATTTTAAAACAGTTACTTATAATTATTTGAACAACATTTCTAATGAAGCAGTGGTTAATATTAATACCTTTAATATCTAACATGGATCCCTAAATGAACATGGATATGATGAGATGCATAAATAGACCTAAGAAACATGATATCTAATGCAAGCATGTCCTAGGCAGGATCTCTATTGCACACAGAGGTGAAAATAAATCTAAGGCATGTTTTCTACCTAAAACTACACTAAGCATGCATAATCCCACCCTTTTCAATATCCAACCCTAGAGTTGTTTTTACAAATAATTATTATAGACTAGTATTGCATAAATTACACAAGTGAATAAAAGAAAAATCAAGAAGCTATACTATAGAGAGCCTAACAGTAGGCCCAAGGTGCCAGATCCACTTGCCATATTCCATGGCCTTTCAACCCAAGTGTGTCATAGTCTCTAAGGACCTCAGAAGATCCTGGATAGTGCTCACACCCGGGTACCCTATCCAAGGATGAGTAAGTATAGTGTAGAGTGCCAGCCTTGTGTATCAAAGTTCAATGGATACTCAGAGATCCCCAAGGCAGTACTCACACGAAGGGGACAGAACCTAGAGTCTAAGAGTAGTGGGGAAGTGCTTGGAGTTTAAAAGAGAATTTGAGTTTGAAAAGAGTAGTTTGAAACAACAGCACTTTTGAAAATAACTTTAGGAAAGGATTTAAGGATTTTGTAACATACACTTTATTAAAAGAGAAGCAATACAACTTCAACCAGCAGGTAAAGAACTCATGAAAGGGGCAAACACAAACAGGGGTAAGGAATTGGGGACAAATAGCTGAGACATTAAACTGAGCTACATATTCTTATTGATTATCACACAACTTCCATATAGTTGTCACATAGTTATCACAAAACACCATAGAGTCACCTACTAGGTTAGGATCATATAGCATTAAGGTAGTATGGGAAACATGTTCATCACATAGGAGTTTAAGCATGAAATGAAAGCAGGTAACAACAATTAACAGATGAGCATGCCAGAGTCATAGAAAGAACAGGGTATATTATACTAAAGGGGAAAAGGGAAAATAATAGGAGACATGCTGGTTATACAAGACTTAGGAAGCTATAGAAAATCACATAGAGAAAGCAGAATACATAATCAGACTAGTAAACGGGGAAGACATTATGGGGGTCATGCTAATTACATGGTAGACAGTAGAACCATATGATAAAACACATAAGGAACAATAAGTAAATAAACAAGAACTGGAGAATATTGTGTATAGGTAATATAATACTAAATCAGAAACATACAAACTGAGTCGTAGAGAATAGCAAAGTGCAAGAGATAGCACATCAACAGCAGTATGCAGAACAAAGAGAGCAGCAGAGAACAGTAGTGTGCAGAATGAGAGAGTAAAAGTAGGACAGTAGTATGCAGAAGCACAAGAGAAATAGAGATTACTCAGTCTTGGCTTTAAGCCGACTGAGTAGTCAGTAATAGATGCAAAGAGCAAGGAGAGATGTTGTATGAAACTCAGAAAAGTTCAGAGCAATGTATATGTGTTTGTGTGATCAGTGATCTCAATTATCAGTGTGTCTGTTAAAGAAAGAAGACATGGTCTTTATATAGCTTTTGAAAACGAATAGTACATAGGCAAAAAGTGCACAATCATAGAAATAACAATCAATTAATACCAATTAAGACAACTGGACTCCTTTAATTAAGAAGTCTAGTTCAAATGGTATAGCCAAGGTAAATTAAGGAAAAGAAATCAGTCCAATAGGACTGATTCTGTCAAATTAGGACAAGGAAATCACATAGTGCACAAATAAAGCCAAATACATAGTGTCTAATTAAGGAAAGTTGATGTAACGACCCGACCGGTCGATCCGTGAGATTTACCCCATTTCCCTTATTTCTACATTTGTTATATGTCGCTATCTTGTTTTTGATGTGTTGTATCAGTTGGTTTTGGTCCGGAGGGGTTATGGTGAGAGTTTAGGCATTTAGCCTTTTAAATTAGACTAATAGTTGAGAAAGTCAACTGAGAGTTGACTTATTGGTAAACGACCTCGGAATGCAGATTTTATGGCTCGAATAGCTTCGTTAGGTGATTTGAGACTTAGGAGTGTGTTCAGAATATTTTTGTGATGTCGGTGTAGAATTAGGCTTGAATTGGCGAAACTTAGTTTTTGGCGATTTCCGGTCGGAAGTGGAAAATAAGCTATCAAGGTCGGAATGGAATTCCGAAAGTTGGAACAGTTTCGTAATGTCATTTTGGATATGTATGAAAAATTTCAGGTTAATCAGAGGTGTTTTGGTTGGTTTCGGCGTAGTTGGCGAATTTTAGGAGTTTCAAAGTTCTTAGGCTTGAATTTGATGAAAATTTGGTATTTTCGTGTTGTTTTTGGTATTTCGAGGGCTCGAATAAGTTGGAATAATGTTCTGGGGTGTGTTGGTAAGTTTGGTTGGGGCCCCGAGGGGCTCGAGATTGATTTTGGATGGTTGACGGGAAGTTGGAGTGATTTTTGGAAATCTACAGGTTGCTGGATTGCTGGTGTTTTCGAACCTGAGGAAGGGGAGCTGCAGGTGCGGTTACGCAAGAGCGGTGAAAAAGTTCGCAGGGGCGAGTTTTGACTATGTAGGGAATGGTCCGCAGGTGCAAGGAGTTTGTCGCACCTGCGATGTCGCTGGTGCGGAAGGTGCATCACACCTCCGAAGCCGCAGGTGCGGAAAGGTGGTCACAGGTGCGAGAATTGGCCAGTTAAGTGAGTCTCGCATGTGCGCACCTGGGACCGCAGGTGCGGCCAATTGTCCTCAGGTGAGGAAATGACTGGGTAGAACAGTATAAAAAGGACCCCTCCGAAAAATTTCTTATTTTTCATCAATTTGCATGTGGGAGGAGTCCATTGAAGGTGATTTTGAGAGGGAATTTCAAGGTTCTTCAGCAAAGGTAAGTTCTTTGCTTGTTAATCCCGTTCCTATGCTATTTTGTTAGGATTAGGCCAGAACATTTAAGGATTTGAGTGGGAAAAGTTGGGAAAATGGGAGGAAAGAATTGGGATTTCTATTGAGGTTTTGGAATGGAAATTGTGGTCCAATTTTAGTGTTCTTGGTATGTATAGAATCGTGGGAGGACGAGGTTTCTAGTGATGTAAAAATTATCAGATTTCGAGACGTGGGCCTGAGGCTCGAATTTGGCCGAATTTCGAGATTTTTTATTAAATCGATAATTTTTATTGGGTTGTGTTCCTTAAGTATATATTGATAATGTTAACTGGTTTTTGCTAGATTTGGAGAAATCGGGAGCCAATTTAAGGGGCAAAGGCATAACGGACTAGTGTCGCGGCCTGGTAGAGGTAAGTAATGGTCTTAAATCTTGTCCTGAGGGTATGGAACCTCGGACTGCATTGTTTTCTCACTGAATTTGGAATGGCTTACATGTCGGATGACGAATATGTGGCGCATACTGAATTTTGGATTGGACTAGGTCCTCTCTGCGGCGACTAATGAGTTTCATATTTACTCAAAACCTTATGTTAAAGTATGTTCTAAAGATTTATGAAATATTTGGGCTATAAGCCGTGTTTGGGGCCTCGTGCCGACCTGTTTAGACCCTTTGAGGGCGTTTTACTGCTGTTTTCTTCACTACCTATTGATGATTTTACTCAGCATTGTTGTGCATACTGTTTTATTGGAAACTCAGCCTGATTTACACTACATGAGCATTAAAATGATGTTTTCGGGTCGAGTACCCCGTTTTACTACTTCGCCCGAGGGGCTTTCTGAGTGGTTCCACCAAGTGTGGTCGTGGGCCAAGAGTGATGGTGCGGTGCTGAGTGATGTTAGCGCTTGGGCTGAAGGAGCCCCTTCGGAGTCTTTACACACCCCCAGTGAGCGCACCGAGTGCGAGTGATAAGTGATTGGGAGGCATAAGTGGCTGTGAGGTGCTGAGTGATTGTAAGGTGCTGAAGGATTTGTGAGGTCTGCTCGAGGGGCTAATTATGAAACATTTTTTCGCCCGAGGGGCTACTTATGATTTTACTACATTCATTTGCATACCAAATCTTTATTTTAAAGTTGTTAAAAATGTGCATTGTTTTAAGGACTTTTATGAAGTTGATATCTAAGGCATGATGATTTCGTATATCTATGTATACTATTGGAAAGTAAGGCTGTGTATATTGTGACTTGATGACATTGATTTTTATGTGATTCCTTGCTACCTAGACTTGATTTATTTCTATTACTACTAAGTTGGCGTACTCACATTACTCCCTGCACCTCTGTGTGCAGATTCAGGAGCAGATATCGAGCATTAGATTTTATATATATCGCAGCGGAGCCGGATCGTGGGGATATAGAGGTAGCTGTTCAGCGTTCACAGCATCTCTGCTTTCCCTTCCTGTTGCATTTAGCTTTGATTCGGAGTTTTGTATCATAATATTTTATTTTGGCTTATTTCACTAGATGCTCACGAAATGTTGGCTCCGTGTTTTAGGGATGTCAGTACTGTATATAAAAAAAAATTTGGCCTATTATATTAAGTAAATTTTCTGTATATTGTTATGAATTACTTGAAACTTAAATGAGATTTTCAAAAGAAATTGTGAACATGTGGTAGTCGGCTAGCCTAGTTCCACGATAGGCGCCATCACGGCCGGTTAGGATTTGGGGTTGTGACAGCTTGGTATCAGAGCCTTAGGTTACATAGGACTCAACGGTCATGATCAGGTTTAGTAGAGTCTTGTGGATAGGTACGGAGACATCTGTACTTATCTTCGAGAGGCTGCCAAACTTTTAGGAAACATTCTATCTTTCTTGACTCTTTCGTGCTGATATATTAATTCATGAAATCTGAACTTACGTTGTTTCATTCTCTCACAGATGGTGAGGACATGCCATATCGATCAGGGTGACGAGTCACCGATTAGACCAGCGAGAGGTCGAGGCCGCGATCGAGGTCGTGGTAGAGGTACGAGGCTAGCCCGCGCAGCAGCCGGGGCAGTACCTCAGGATCTCCCTACCGATCGTGATCAGGTTCTCGCCGACAGTGTCCCAACGGGACAGGCTCAGGCACTAGCAGTGCCTATGGTTATTCCGGGTCTTCAGGAGTCCCTTTCTCAGATATTGTCAGTATGCACCGGTTTGGCTCAGGCCGTTGCCATGTCTTCTTCTGCCACCACAACTCAGGTCGGGGGATGCAACCAGACTCTAGCTGCCCGGGCATCTGAGCAGGCTGCACAGGGTATTCAGGCACCAGGAGCAGCCCCAGCTCAGCCAGCTGCTCCGGTTCAGGATTATGTGGTCCCTGCTATGCCTGAGGACGAGCATCACAAGTTGGAGAGATTCAGCAGACTTCAGCCTCCGACATTCAGCGGTATAGAGAGCGAGGATGCCCAGGGATTTCTAGATAGGTGCCAGAGGATACTGCGCACCACGAGTATTATGGAGACCAGTGGGGTCTCGTTTGTTACATTTCAGTTTGCGGGTGCTGCCTTTACTTGGTGGGAGTCTTTTGAGAGGCGTAGACCGGTTGGTATAGCACCTCTTACCTGGAAGCAGTTCTCCACGATCTTTTTGGAGAAGTATGTTCCTCAGTCCCACAGAGAGGAGCAGCGTAGGCAGTTTGAGCAGCTGCGCCAGGGAGAGTTATCAGTCACTCAGTACGAGATGAGATTTTCTGAGTTAGCTAGGCATGATTTTGAGATTATCCCTACTGATAGGGAGAGGTGAGGAGGTTCGTAGATGGTCTTTCTAATCAACTTTGGTTGTTTATGACTCGGGAGAGAGTATCTGGTGCTTCATTCCAGCAGGTTGTTGACATAGCTCGAGATATTGAGTCTGTTGGCCGCCAGGATCGGGAGGAGAGGGAGGCCAAGATTCCTCGTGGTTCGGGAAGTTATAGTGGTGCTCCCTTCAGGGAACAGTTTCAGCAGGTTAGGGGCCGTTCATTCATGCCTCCTCAGTCAGGCCGCCCAACTTATAGTGGTGCATCTTCGGGGTAGGGTCCCAGTGGTTCTCAGTCATGCCGTACTTCATTTGGTGCCCTCCCAGCTCAGAGTGCAGATCCAACACCTCCAATTTAGGGTTCATCTATACAGGAGTCTTCCAGTGGCCGTGCAGGTGCTAGGGTTTTCTATCAGTCCCCGCCTCCAGCTCTAGGTAGTTGTTTTGAGTGTGGAGAGTTCGGGCACGGGTGGAGGCAGTGTCCCCGCTGTTCCGGTGGATCTTCTCAGTAGAGGGGCCAGCCCTCGACTTCAGCTCCAGTCACTTCACCGCCCGCCTAGGCAGCCAGGGGTGGTGTTCAGTCAGCCAAAGGCCGCCATAGAGGGGGAGGTCGAGTAGGGAGAGGTCAGGCTCATATGTATGCATTTCCAGCTAGGCCGGATGCTATGGCCTCAGATGCCGTGATTGCAGGTATTTTTTCACTCTGTTGCCGTGATTCCTTGGAATTATTTGACCCTGGTTCCACATATTCCTATGTTTCTTCATATTTTGTTTTCTGGATGTGCCCCGTGAGTCTCTAGTCACCTCTGTTCATGTGTCGACTCCGGTGGGCAATACTGTTGTTGTAGACCGTGTGTATCAGTCGTGCATTATATCTATTGGGGGTCTAGAGACCCGAGTGGACCTAATGTTACTCAGCATGGTCGATTTTGACATAATATTGGGCATGGATTGGTTATCTCCGTGCCATGCTATTCTTGATTGTCACGCTAAGACCGTGACCTTAACTATGCCGGGGTGTCCGAGGGTTGAGTGGAGAGGTTCTTCCGAGTATATGCCTAGTAGGGTGATTTCTTACCTGAAGGCTCGACGCATGGTTAAAAAGGGGTGTTTATCTTATTTGGCCTTTGTGAGGGATGTCGGTGGTGAGACTCCCTCTATTGATTCAGTTCCTGTGGTCCGTGATTTTTTGGATGTGTTTCTTGCAGACATGCCAGGCATGCCACCTGACAGGGATATTGATTTTGGTATTGACCTGGTGCCAGGCACTCAGCCTATTTCTATTCCACCATATCGTATGGCACCAGCGGAGCTAAAAGAATTGAAGGAGAAACTTCAGGAGCTCCTGGATAAGGGGTTCATTCGGCCTAGTGTGTCACCTTGGGGTGCACCGGTGTTGTTCATTAAGAAGAAGGATGGGTCCATGCGTATGTGTATTGACTACCGACAGTTGAATAGGGTTACGGTGAAGAGCCGGTATCCCTTGCCCCGTATTGATGATTTGTTTGACCAGCTTTAGGGAGCCAGAGTGTTTTCCATGATTGATTTGAGATCTGGGTACCATCAGTTGAGGATTCAGGATTATGATATTCCGAAGACTGCTTTCAGGACCAGGTATGGTCATTATGAGTTCTCGGTTATGTCATTTGGGCTGACCAATGCCCCAGCTGCGTTCATGCAATTGATGAACAAGGTGTTTAAACCTTATCTTGATTCTTTCGTCATTGTGTTCTTTGATGACATCCTGGTTTATTCTCGTAGCCAGGAAGAGCATGCTCAGTATTTGAGAGTTGTGTTGCAGATATTAAAGGAGGAGAAGCTTTATGCGAAATTCTCCAAGTGT
The DNA here is from genome assembly GCA_005239525.1 of Nicotiana knightiana. Classification (NCBI taxonomy): domain Eukaryota; kingdom Viridiplantae; phylum Streptophyta; class Magnoliopsida; order Solanales; family Solanaceae; genus Nicotiana; species Nicotiana knightiana. Next base: position 2,614 of record ML372969.1, on the reverse strand, counting down.
GAGTTTTGGCTAGGATCAGTAGCTTTCTTAGGGCACATGGTGTCTAGTGAGGGTATTCAGGTTGATCCAAAGAAGATAGAGGCGATGCAGAGTTGGCCCAGGCCATCCTCATCTACAGAGATTAGGAGTTTCCTTGGTTTGGCAGGATATTACCGTCGCTTTGTGGAGGGATTCTGTTCGATAGCTTCGCCTTTTACCAAATTGACCTAGAAGGGTGCTCTATTCAGATGGTCCGATGAGTGTGAGGAGAGCTTTCAGAAGCTCAAGTCAGCATTGACTACAACTCCAATATTAGTTTTGCCTGTTGGTTCGGGTTCTTACACAGTTTGTTGTGATGCTTCTAGAGTTGGATTGGGAGCGGTATTGATGCAGGACGGTAGAATGATTGCCTACGCGTCTAGACAGTTGAAGGTGAACGAGAAGAATTATCCAGTGCACGATCTGGAGTTAGCTGCCATTGTCCATGCCTTAAAGATTTGGCGGCATTATTTGTATGGATTGCAGTGTGAGATTTTCACTGATCATCGCAGTTTGCAGTATCTGTTGAGGCAGAAGGACTTGAATTTTTGTCAGAGGAGATGGTTAGAGCTCCTAAAAAATTATGACCTCACTATCTTATATCCTCCGGGGAAGGCCAATGTAGTGGCCGATGCCTTGAGTCGCAGAGCAGAGAGTTTGGGGAGTTTAGCTTACCTTCTAGTAGCAGAGCGTCCATTAGCTCTTGATGTCCAAGCCTTAGTAGGTCATTTGGTGAGATTGGATTTATCAGAGCCCCCGCGGGTGTTGTCTTGTGTAGCCTCCAGGTCTTCTCTTTATGATCGGATTAGAGCACGCCAATATGATTATCCATATTTGCTTGTTCTTCAGGAATGGGTCCGTCACGCTGATGCCAGAGATGTGATTATTGGTGATGATGGGGTCATGAGGATGCAGGGCTGGATTTGCATGCCCAATGTAGATGGGCTTCGAGATTTGATTCTAGCAGAGGCTCATAGTTCGCGGTATTCCATCCATCCGGGTGCCACGAAGATGTATCAGGATTTGAGGCAGCATTATTGGTGGAGGAGAATGAAGAAGGATGTCGTGGAGTTTGTGGCTCGGTGTATCAACTATCAGCATGTCAAGTATGAGCACTAGAGACCTGGTGGATTGCTTCAGAGGTTTGATATTCCGGAGTGGAAGTGGGAGCGGATCACCATGGACTTCTTAGTTGGACTCCCACGAACTTCGAGGAGGTTTGATGTTAGATGGGTGATTGTGGATCGGCTGACCAAGTCCGCGCACTTCATTCCTGTTGGTACTACGTATTCATCGGGGAGGTTGGCTGAGATTTATATCAGGGAGATTGTCCGGTTGCATGGGGTTCCAGTTTCTATCATTTACGACAGAGGCACTCAGTTCACATCTCAGTTTTGGAGAGCCGTGCAGAGAGAGTTGGGTACTCAGGTTGAGTTGAGCACAACATTCCATCCTCAAACCGACGGGCAGTCAGAGCATACCATTAAGATTTTGGAGGATATGTTGCGTGCTTGTGTGATTGACTTTGGTGGTTCATGGGATCAGTTTCTGCCACTAGCGGAGTTTGCATATAATAACAGCTATCAGTCGAGTATTCAGATGGCTCCGTATGAGGCTTTGTATGGTAGGAGGTGTAGGTCTCCGGTTAGTTGGTTTAGGCCGGGCGAGGCCATGCTATTGGGCACAGACTTTTGTTCAGGATGCTTTGAGTAAGGCAAGGTTGATTCAGGAGCGGCTTCGCACGACGCAGTCTAGGAAGAAGAGTTATGCGGACCGGAAGGTCTGAGATGTGTCTTTCATGGTTGAGGATAAGGTGTTGCTAAAGGTGTTCCCATGAAGGGTGTTATGAGATTCGGAAAGAGAGGAAAGCTGAGTCCCAGGTTCATTGGGCCATTTGAGGTACTTCAGAGGGTTGGGAAGGTGGCTTATAGGCTTGCTATGCCTCCTAGTTTATCGAGTATTCATCCAATATTCCATGTTTCGATGCTCCGGAAGTATGTTAGTGACCCTTCCCATGTTTTGGACTTCAGCACGGTTCAACTCGAGGGTGATATGTCATATGAGGTAGAGCCAGTGGCTAGTTTGGGTCATTAGGTCAGGAAGCTGAGGTCTAAGGATATAGTTTCAGTGAAGGTTCAGTGGAGAGGGCAGCCGGTGGAGGATGCAATGTGGGAGACCGAGCGAGAGATGCGTGACAGATATCCTCACTTATTCGAGGCTCCAGGTATGTTTCTAGACCTGTTCGAGGACGAACGTTTGTTTAAGAGGGGGAGGATGTAACAACCCGACCGGTCGTTCCGTGAGATTTACCCCATTTCCCCTATTTCTCCATTTTTTTATATGTCACTATCTTTTTTTTATGTGTTGGATAAGTTGGTTTGGGTCCGGAGTTGTTATGGTGAGAGTTTAGGCATTTAGCCTTTTAAAGTAGCCTAATAGTTGAGAAAGTAAACTGAGAGTTGACGTATTGGTAAACGAACTCGGAATGTGGATTTTATGGCTCGAATAGCTTCATTAGGTGATTTGGGACTTGGGATTGTGTTCAGAATAATTTTGTGATGTCCGGTGTAGAATTAGGCTTGAATTGGCGAAAGTT
>ML372968.1:1052-25120 GCA_005239525.1 Nicotiana knightiana | reverse complement strand
GTATAAGGTAAAAGAAAAACAAAACAAACAAAACAAAAAAAAACAAAAATTAGGCATTTACAGATATCGGTATTGTTAGGATCGAAATAATCAGGTGTCATGCGAGAGTTAGTGAAGCAAACCTTGAACGACAATAAATCAGATAACAAACGAAAAATATACCAAAAGAGATACAAACATTTAACGTGGTTCGGTCAATTGACCTACGTCCACGGGCGGAGATGAGCAATCCATTATATAAAAAAGATAGTACAAAATATCAAGAGAACAATTTCACGAAGAGGCAAACACAAGTGACACACTAACACTTGTCCCGTAAAGTTCTCCCCCTAAACACGACTCTCAAACCGCATATGGCTACATTGTGGATGCTACTGAATGAGAAAGAAAGATCCTCAATTTATAGAAGTCCAAACCTTTACCTACAAGAAAAAGGACTAGCCAAACATGGAAGAATTATAATTTCCTTCTGTTGGGTTTTTTAAGCATTAATATAGCTTAACAGAGGGTGAATGGAAAATGGAGGGAAAAATAAGATATTTGAGTAATATTTGAGTTTCCCTCCTTGAAAAAGGGACATTGTCCCATATTGGAAGAGGAAGAAGTTTTTGATGGGTATATAAGCAATTGCTCTTCTTCTAGCTCTTAAAGAGTTGAGAAGAAGGCAAGCATCGCGTCGTCGTCATTGTCGCTCGGTTTCGGCTTCGGCTTCGGCTTCGGTCAATCAATTGATTGATTAATTTTTTGGATCAAATTTATTTGTTAATAATAAATATTAACTGAAATATTATTAAATATCCGTTTTAATAATAGAATATTAATCCAACGTAATATTAATATTAAATCCAACGAATATTAATATTAAATCCAATCCCGTTATCTTTTTTTTGTTTTGCAGTTTTGTAACTGAAAATTAACCCCCTCTTCAACTCCTGGTTTATTGTTGAGTAAATAGTCATTTATGTTATGGCATTTATGCAATGGCCATTTTGCATGAACAACCATTCTAAAGAGTTGCACCTCTTCAGTTTTCATTCCAACATTGACTATAAATACCAGTTCATTCTCTCAGATTTTTCATATGATTTTCTGAGTTCTCCTCCTTTCTTCTGCATATTTTTAACTTCAAAAAAAGCAACAGTAAGTGTGATTTGCTACCGAACTTTGTGTTCACTGAAACACTAGGGTTTGAAGTACCACTATACTAGTGTGTAATTCGTTCTATCCTGGGAGAAAATAATCCATAACTTTGGGTACTATGAGAGTATTAAATTCCTTAAGGAAACACTGTGAATTCAGTAGGCTCGGATTAACTTTTTGTTTCGTTTACATTTTCTGTTTATATGTTATTTTATCTTTTTCAGAATTAGTTTATAAATACAGTATTCTAACAAGCTTAAGGAATTTAATATTTGTTTTCTCTATTTGCGTTATATTTTCTGTTCTAGAGATTAAAGCCTTCGTGGCGATTTTCTACTTCATTGGAGAATAAAATTTACGTGATTTTCTTCTCCATTAGTTTAAACATTTATTAAACGTTAGTTTGAGTCATTCTTTTACAGGATATGACGAATGACAACGGAAACCAAGCTCTTCCGATGGTGACTGCCAATGCATCGACAAGCCAAACACCGTCATTGGCACCAGCGGGAAAATCCAAAAAAAAATCCGGGATTGATTTCAAGCGGTGGCAGCAAAAGATATTCTTCTACTTGACTACTTTAAGTGTGCAGAAGTTCATCAAGGAAGATGTTCTTGTTCTACCCGATGAAACTCCAGAGACTAAAGCTTTCTCGTGATTGAGGCGTGGAAGCATTCTGATTTTCTGTGCAAGAATTATATTCTTAGCGGGCTGGAGGACGCTCTGTATAAAATCTACAATGGCGTGGAAGCGTCAAAAGAACTGTGGATTGCGCTTGAAAGGAAATACAAAACTGAAGATGTTGGGTTGAAGAAATTCATTGCCGCTAATTTTTTGGACTACAAAATGGTAGATAACAAGTCTGTTATTACCCAAGTCCAGGAATTGCAAGTGATTATTCATGATATGTTTGCTGAAGGTATAAGTAGAATTAATACTAATGTTGGTAGTATTAATTTTATTATGTTTACTAATAGAATTTTCATTGAAGGTCTTGTCATCAATGAAGCATTCCAAGTAGCAGCGATGATTGAGAAGTTTCCTCCTTTGTGGAAGGACTTCAAAAACTACTTGAAACACAAACGCAAGGAGTTGTCCCTTGAAGATCTCATTGTTCGGTTAAAAATCGAAGAGGAAAACAAAGCTGCTGAAAAAAGAGGTCGTGGAAACTCAACAATAATTGGAGCAAATATTGTTGATGATACTCCTCAAAACAAGAGAAAGAGGAAGTAGGCTTCTGGACCGAAAAGCAACCCAAGCAAGAAGCGGTTCAACGGAAATTTCTATAATTGTGGGAAAGCTGGACACAAATCTATAGATTGTCGTGCTCCGAAGAAAGACAAGAAGAAGGGTCAAGCAAACATGGTTGAAAAGCACGAAGATGTTGATGACTTATGTGCTATGCTTTCTGAATGCAACCTGGTGGGAAATCTTAAAGAGTGGTGGATTGATTCTGGAGCCACTCACCATGTCTGTGTTGTTAGAGAAGCTTTTGTTACATATGCTCCTGTTGGACCCGAAGAGACGCTTTCTATGGGAAATGCTGCAATGGCCAAGATTGAAGGATGTGGAAAGATATTTTTGAAAATGACTTTTGGCAAGGTGGTGACTTTGAACAACGTCCTTCATGTTCCCGAGATTAGGAAGAACTTAGTCTCTGTTGGAGTTCTTGTTAAGAATGGTATTAAGTGTGTTTTTGTATCTGATAAGGTTGTAATAAGTAAGAACAAAGTGTTTGTAGGAAAAGGTTACCTCACTGAGGGTCTTTTCAAGTTGAATGTAATAGTTGTTGAAATAATAATAAAATTTCAAATTCATCTATGTCATGTACGTTTGGGTCATGTCAATTATTAAACCTTGTGAAAAATGATTAATTTAGAAGTATTGCCTAAGTTTGAATATGACAAATCAAAATGTCAAATATGTGTGGAATCTAAGTATGTTAAATATCCTTATAAGTCAGTTGAAAGGAATTCAAATCCTTTAGACTTAATTCACAAAAATATTTGTGACATGAAGTCAATACCATCTCGCGGTGGAAAGAAGTATTTTTCATAACTTTTATTAACGATAGTACTTGATATTGCTATGTTTACTTGCTTAATAGTAAATATGAAGCAATCGACGCATTCAAGCAATACAAAAATGAAGTTGAAATGCAACTTAACAAGAAAATCAAAATGATAAGAAGTGATAGGGATGGTAAATATGAATCTCCTTTTGAAGAAACATGTTTAGAATATGAAATTATTCATCAAAAAATGGCCCCTTACACACCCCAATCCAATTGGATTGCGGAAAGAAAGAATCATTCATTAAAGGAGATGATGAATGCATTGTTGATAAGTTCTGGTTTGCCACAAAATTTATGGGGGGAAGCCGTTCTTATGGCTAACCGAATACTAAATCGAGTACCCCATAGCAAAACACAATTCATTCCATATGAAAAATGGAAAGGAAGGAAGCCCAACTTGAATTATTTTAAAGTGTGGGGGTGTTTGGTAAAAGTGCAAGTTCCTAAACCCAAAAGGGTAAAAATAGGACCGAAAACCGTTGACTGTATTTTCATAGGATATGCGACAAATAGTAAAGCATATCGATTTCTGGTTCATAAATAAGAAAATCCCGACATTCATAATAATACAGTTATAGAATCAGATAATGCTGAGTTCTTTGAAAATATATATCCGTATAAAAAGGAATATAAGTCGATTGGTGAAGGATCTAAACGACCTCGGGAAGAAATAAAAGAAAGTACATTTAATCAGGAGGATCCAAGATGTAGTAAACGTCAAAGAATGTCTACTTTATTTGGACCAGATTTTGTGACTTTCTTATTGGAGAATGAGCCTCGAATATTTAAAGAAGCTATGCCTTCTTCGGAATCATTAATTTGGAAAGAGACATCCAATAGTGAAATAGTTACCATATTGAACAACCATACATGGGAAATGGTTGATCTTCCTCTTGGAAATAAACCGTTAGGTTCTAAATGAATCTTTAAGAGAAAAATAAAAGATGATGGCACTATTGACAAATATAAGGCAAGACTTGTGGTCAAAGGGTATAGACAATGAGAAGGTCTTGACTATTTTAATACATACCCTCTAGTTACAAGAATTACATCCATACGAACGTTAGTAGAGTTAGCTACAGTTTATGGTCTTGAAATTCATCAAATGAAATACGGCCTTCTTAAATGGAGAGTTGGAGGAAGAAATCTACATGGAACAACCTGAAGGGTTCGTGGTTACAGGTAGGGGTGTGCATTCGATTTATCGATTCGATTTTGATCCTTATCGATAATTACTTATCGATTATCGATTTGTACATATGCTTATCGTTATTGTCAAATGGTTTTAAGATAAATGAATGTGATAAATGTGTGTACATTAAAAATGTTCCAAATCACATAGTCATTGTTTGCTTATTATGTGGATGATATGTTGATAATGAGTAATGACATTGCTAGCATAAATACGACCAAGCGTACGCTAACTGTAAAGTTTGATATGAAAGACTTAGGAGTTGCTGATTTAATTCTGGGGATTAAGATCCATACGACTCCTTAAGGCATGGCATTGTCACAATATAATTATATTAAGACAATACTTGAAAAATTCAAGCACTTAGGGTTTAAAACTGCGAAGACTCCAATTGACGCGAATCTTGCATTAACAAAGACCAAAGGCCAAAGCATATCACAATTGGATTATGCTCGTGTGTTAGGATGCTTAATGTACATCATGAATTGTACATGACCAGATATAGATTGTGCTATAAGTAAATTGAGTCGATACAGGAGCAATCCAGGTCAATCTCATTGGAGGTCAATGAACGAGTTTTGGGATATTGAGAACATACCAAGGACTTTGCTTTGCATTACAGTAAATATCATGCGGTGATTTAGGGATACTATGATGCAAATTAGATCACCGGTTCAATTGATTCTAAGTCCACAAGTGGATACGTATTCACTATTGGTGGAGGAGCGGTATCTTCAAAGTCGTCCAAACAAATTTGTATTGTCCGCTCTACAATGAAGGCTTAGTTCATAGCCTTAGATAAAGCCGGTGAAGAAGCTGAACGGCTCCGGAATTTTTTGGAAGACATTCCATTTTGGCCCAAAACGTTGGCACCAATATGCATACATTGCGATAGTCAAGCGGCAATTAGAAGGACTGGGAGCGTTATGTATAACGGTAAATCTTGTCATATACGACGAAGTCATAAAACTGTTAGGCAATTACTCTCTAGAGGAATTATCACGATTGACTATGTAAACTCAAGCGATAATGTGTCGGATCCACTTACAAAAGGCCTAACTAGAGAGATAGTTGAGAAATCATCAAGGGAAATGGGACTATGGCCGAGAACAAGTCATTGTGGAGGTAACTCTACCTAGAAGACTGGAGATCCCAAGATCTAGGTTCAAGGAGATCAAACAAAGTAATTAATGACGATTCAACATTGGCAACTAAAATTTCGGTTCATTCTCGTGATGAGACAATGTTCAGTACCAAGGATAAAGCATTAAGGTTTTTTAATGATTTCTAAATTTGATATGAGGTATATCAAATAGTGTATCTACGGGATGACATGTTTAGGAATCACCTATGTAAGTGTGAAGTGTTAGTCGTGCCAAGGAGAATTTTATAAAGCCAGTTCTCTACGCACTTATGAAACCAGGCGGTGTTCATAGATGAAATGAACACAATAATGAGAGCCAAAGATGGTTAAGGGTTGGTTGTGTGACTTATGATTGTCTAGGTATACACCAAAGTTCCACGGTTTAAAGATATCAAACCTACCGATTGACCGAGTATATACGACATAAGTTCGCTATGGAAAGTTCAAAGGTAAACCTACTTATCCAGATACAAGTAATCCTTGTTTGTGAATCACATAGTTTTTCATGCATATTTTCATGATATAGCCATTCCCATTCATGTGGGGGATTGTTGGGTTTTTTAATCATTAATATAGCTTAAAAGATGGTGAATGGAAAATAGAGGGGAAAATGAAATATTTGAGTTTCCCTCCTTGACAAAGGGAAATTGTCCCATATTGGAAGAGGAAGAGTGTATACGGCCAAAATAGGGGAGTCCGATTTTGAGACCACTGTGGCACTCCACGCCCGGACTCGAGAAACTCGTAGTGAAATTTGAAGTTTGACCCCAAGGGGCACCCCTCGAGAAAGCATATCGGAGGTTCATTGTGGTCAACCTCGGAGCAGTACGAATATATGATCGTCATGGAAAGACGGGAAATTCCCAAGGACACGTGGTTAAAGCTGACCAGGTTTGCAATAATAGTACAAGTCCGTACTGATCCATTATACATCTGTACCAATAGCATTTTCTTGTCATAATTAGAGATGTACTATGTTAGGATTTACCCTCTTATATAAAAGGGGGTCCCTATCATACACACATGAATATTCAATACAATAGAACATTCTCTGCTTTTCTTACTTAAACGTGCTCAACAATTACTCTATAGATTTATTGTTCTTTACTTATTGTCTTCATTTATTGTTCTTCATTTATTGCCCATCATTATCCGTAAAATGCTATACCCGAGGCCCCCGATATCATTGTTTCTTCATTGATTGCTCATTATTAACTGCCCTAGCTAGACCTCAAGGCACCCTTGTTCCAGCCAGCTCGAGGCCCAGCTCTGTGACAACATTGGTTTGCATATCTTACTTTTCTAACTCACACTTAGAACTTCCTATCTGAGAACTCGTATTATGATAAACCACACATTTTTAGAACCAAAAAATCAAGTATAATTATTAATACCATTTTCAAGGTAAATAGTTTGGCGCACACCGTGGGGCTAAAAATAATAGTGATTGTTTTAGTGCTGGTTTTCTGAAAACACAAGTTATTCTTCACACTTTTTCTTGTCCAAGAATCTTTGATTTCAGGTAAAAAATGTCTAACTCGGTGCAGCGGCCCCAATCACCGGTGTACCACCACAAAATCCTGGGTTAGTACCAGCACCACTCCCCGTGAATGTGGCCTCTCGCAATGTTGTGCATATCGATTTAGGCTCTGATACCGACGGAAGTGTGCGCGAAGGTGACCAACACGAAGCGCAGAAAGCTCCAGTTCGAGAAGAAAGAGAAGTTAGCCTACATGTCATTTTTGAGATGTTACAAGCGCAACAAGTGGCTATTGCCCAGCTACAGAGCCAACAAAAAACTCCAAGCACAGCAGCACCGGAAATAACTCCTCGAGTCGAGCAGGTACCAGAAAGATCAAGCGACAATGGGTCAGCAACATACCCCGTTATTATGAAGATGCTGGAGGACCTCGCCAAAAGGATTGAATCGGGAGAAAATAAGATAGAAGCTAATGACAAAAAAATAGAAACCTATAACTCGAGGGTCGATCAGATCCCGGGTGCGCCTCCGATTCTGAAGGGGGTAGATTCGAAGAAGTTCGTGCAGAAACCATTTCCATCTAGTGCGTCTCCGAAGCCCGTTCTGAAGAAGTTCCGGATTCCCAATATCCTGAAGTATAACGAGGCCACGGACTCTAATGAGCATATTACCACTTACACTTGTGGTATAAAAGGGAATGACTTGAAGGATGACGAGATAGAGTCCGTCTCATTGAAAAAATTTGGAGAAACACTATCGAAAGGGGCCATGATGTGGTATCACAACCTACCCCCGAACTCAATAGATTCGTTTGCCATGTTGGCAGACTCTTTCGTGAAGGCACATGCTGGTGCCATCAAGGTCGCTACAAGGAAGTCCGACGTCTTCAAACTTAAACAAAGGGAGAACGAGGTGTTAAGGGAGTTCGTATCGCGCTTTCAGATGGAGAGAATGGAATTACCACCAGTCTCCGATGATTGGGCAGTACATGCCTTCACTCAAGGCTTAAATGGACGAAGCTCGATAGCTTTGAAGCAACTGAAACAAAATTTGATCGAATATCCTGCCGTAACATGGGCGGATGTCCACAACAGGTACCAATCCAAAATAAGGGTCGAGGATGACCAATTGGGAAACCCCTCGGGTTCAGTATACCCAAGCAGGTTGTTTTCCAAGGAATCCAGAAATAGAGAAAGAGAGACGAGGCGGAACAAGCAGAGATATCAACCATATGTCGGAGATCGAAGAAACACTTTGAGACGAGACATACCTCGAAACGATCGAGGGACAAATCGAGGTCGGAATTCCTGGGGACTTATGAGCAAGACCGGGTTTGACATGCAATCAAAACCAATGAAGGTGCCCTGGTTGTTGGAATGTAACTTTACATCGATGACTCAGATGTCGTATCGACCGTAGGTAAAAGCAAAGATATCAGGTGGCCGAAGCCCATCCAACCAGATCCTTCCCAAAGGGACCCCAATTTAATATGTAAATACCACGACATCAACGGCCATAGGACCGAGGATTGTAGACAGTTTCAAGAAGAGGTAGCCCGGTTGATCAGCAAAGGGCACATTCGAGAGTTCCTCAGCGACCAAGCTAAGAATCAATTTCAAGAAAGAGAGGCGAACATGAAAAACGAACAGGAAGAACCGCGACATATAATTCATATGATCGTTGGAGGAGTCGATGCTCCGCAGGGGCCCGTGTTCGAACGAACAAAAGTGTCCATCACAAGGGAAAAGCGAACTCGAAGTTACATACCCGAGGATGCTCTTACATTCGGTGAAGAAGATGTTAAGGCCTTGTCTCAGCCTCACAATGATGCATTGGTAATATCTTTCCTTTTGAATAAAGTTTAAATTAAACGTGTGCTCGTGGATCCAAGTAGTTCGACCAACTTAATTAGGTCGAAAGTGGTGGAGCAGCTCGGACTGCTCGATCAGATCGCACCCGCCTCTCGAGTCCTCAATGGATTCAATATGGCGGGTGAGACAACAAAGGGGGAAATCATCCTCCCAGTCAACATGGCTGGTACAATTCAAGATACCAAGTTTTATGTCATCAAAAGTGATATGAGGTACAATGCCTTACTTAGAAAGCCGTGGATAAATAACATGAGGGTTGTACCATCAATTCTTCATCAAATGATGAAGTTCCCAGAAAAAGACGGTGTACGGAGAGCAGCATGCAACAAGGGAGATGTTTGTGGTACACGACATGACATCAACATCGACATCTCCCGCTTCGGAGAAGTCAAAAGACAAGAACATCCCTGAGAGGCAAGTGGCCTCTGAACAGTTGATGGAGGATGATGAAGAAAATTTCATCACTCCTCGAGCCTTCGTTGCCCTCGAAGAATCGCACGTAACAAAGTCGATGGTCGAATAACTTGAACAGGCCGTTTTGATCGAGCATCTTCCAGACCGAAAGGTATACCTGTGAACGGGATTAACACCCAAACTCAGGAAAAAGCTCGTTCAATTCCTTATTAATAACATCGATTGCTTCACTTGGTCCCTTTTATACATGACAGGGATCCCACCAGAAGTAACCACCCATCGACTAAGTGTCGACCCATGTTCAAATCGATGAAGAAAAAAAGGAGGCCTCAATCTGAGGTAAAATATGCATTCATCAAAGACGAGGTAACAAAACTCCTCAAAATAGGATCCATTAGGGAGGTGAAATATCCAGAATGGTTAGCTAATGTGGTAGTAGTCCCTAAAAAAGGAAATAAATTAAGAATGTGGGTGGATTACAAACACCTGAACAAAGCAAGCCCTAAGGACTCATTGCCATTGCCCAACATCGATCACTTGATCGATGCTATGGTCGGCCACGAGATCCTTACATTTCTCGACGCCTACTCCAGGTACAATCAGATCCAAATGAACCTAGAAGACCAACAAAAAAACTTCGTTCATCACGAAGTACGGTACATATTGTTATAATGTAATTCCCTTCGGGCTAAAAAATGCGGGATCCACGTATCAGCGCCTAGTTAATAAGATGTTCGAACATCAAATAGGAAAATCTATGAAAGTTTACATTGATGACATGCTAGTTAAGTCCCTGCGCGCAGAGGACCATTTGACTCATTTGCAGGAAACATTCGGTATCCTTAGAAGGTACAACATGAAGCTCAACCCCGAGAAGTGCACCTTCGGAGTCGGATCGGGCAAATTTTTGGGCTTCATGGTGTCGAACCGAGGAATCTAGATCAATCCCGACAAAATAAACTCCATCAAGGAAATCACCGTGGTAAACAACGTGAAAGCAGTACAACAGCTGACCATGCGGATAGCGGCCTTAGGGCGATTCATCTCGAGGTCATCAGATCGGAGCCACCACTTCTTCTCCCTACTCAAGAAGAAAAACAATTTCGAGTGGACTCCGGAATGCCAACATGCCTTGGAAGAACTAAATCGGTATTTGTCGAGCCCACCTCTGCTCCATACCCCGAAGGAGGATGAACGTTGTACTTATATTTGGCCGTGTCTGAGGTTGCGGTAAGTGGTCTGTTGGTTCGAGAAGAACAAGGTACGCAATTCCGTATCTATTACGTGAGTCGGACCCTAGGACATGCTGAAACCATGTATCCTCACTTAGAAAAATTATCTCTTGCATTAATAAGTGCATCTCGTAAATTGAAACCATATTTTCAATGCCATCGTGTATGTGTTTTAACTACGAACCCCTTTCAAAACATTTTGCATAAGCCCGAATTATCGGGCCGATTGGCCAAATGGGCCATCGAACTCGGGGGTATGACATCGAGTATCAACCCCGAACGACTATCAAGTCCCAAATTTTGGCGGACCTCGTGGTCGATTTTACGCCAGCCCTTGTGCCCGGGTTAGAGAAAGAACTCTTATTGAAATCAGGCACATCATCTGGGGTGTGGACCCTTTTCACTGATGGTGCCTCGAATGTGAAAAAGTCCGGTATTGGCATAGTTTTAAGATCACCTACGGGTGGAACAATTAGACAATCTATAAAAACTTAGAAATTGACTAACAATGAGGCTGAGTATGAGGCCGCGATCGTAGGTCTCGAACTTGCCAAAAGCCTGGGAGCAGAGGTCATCGAGGAAAAATGCGACTCTCTTCTAGTTATAAACCAAGTGAACGGAAGCTTCGAGGTTTGAGAAGATAGGATGCAAAGATACTTAGAGAAGCTTTAAGTTACATTGCACCGTTTCAAAGAATGGACCCTAATCCATGTACCACGAGAACAAAACAGCGAGACAGATGCACTCGCAAACTTGGGATCGTCTGTCGAAGAGGATGACATACTCCCAGGGACTGTTGTGCTACTGAAGTCAACTCAACAAGCCTAACATGGGATTGGAGGAACAAGTACATTGACTACTTGAAACATGGGAAGCTCCCCATGGATCCAAAGGAATCGAGGGCACTTCGAGCTAAGGCAGCCCGATTTTCGCTCGACGAGAATGGAACACTGTACAGAATGACCTTCGACGGGCCACTAGCAGTATGCTTGGGACTGGGGGACACCGACTATGTGCTACGAGAAATCCACGAAGGCTCTTGCGGCAACCACTCCGAAGTTGATTCCTTGGTTCGAAAGTTAATCAGAGCAGGTAACTACTGGGATAACATGGAAAAAGACACCAAGGAATTTGTTCGAAGATGTGACAAATGCCAAAAATTTGCACCGATGATTCATCAACCCGGTGAACAACTTCACTCGGTTATGTCCCCATGGCCATTCATGAAATGGAGAATGGACATCGTCGGTCCCCTACCAACGACGCCATGTAAAGCTATATTTATCTTATTTATGACTGACTTCTTCTCAAAATGGGTAGAAGCACATGCCTTCGAGCAAATAAGAGAAAAGGAAGTCATCGACTTCATATGGGACCACATCATATGCCGATTCGGAATCCCCTCCGAGATTACATGTGACAATGGGAAGCAGTTCATCGGTAGCAAAGTGACGAAGTTCCTCAAGGATAATAAAATCAAAAGGATTATATCAACGCCCTACCACCCAAGTGCGAACGGTCACGCCGAGTCCACAAACAAAACGATCATTCAAAACCTAAAGAAGAGGTTAGAGAATGTAAAGGGAAAATGGAGAGAAGTACTGCCCGAATAACTATGGGCATATCGAACAACTTCAAAGTCAATCACATGAGAGACCCCGTTCTTTTTGGTATATGGGTCTGAGGCATTGATACCGACTGAGGTTGGAGAACCAAGTGCCAGATTCCAGCACGCCTCCGAGGGCTCAAACAACGAGGCCCTGAACACCGCCCTCGAGTTACTGGATGAAAAGCGCGAAGACGCATTAGTCCGAATGGCCTCTCAAAAGCAAACGATCGAAAGATACTACAACAAAAGAACAAACCTCCGATACTTTGGGGTCGGGGACTTAGTTCTATGGAAAGTCAACCTCAAATCTCGAAACCCAAACGAAGGGAAACTTGGCCCTAGCTGGGAAGGACCGTACCGTTCTCCTCGGAGTAGTAGGCAAAGGATCCTACAAACTTAGCACCATGGAAGGCGAGCAACTGCCAAGTAATTGGAACATATCAATGCTCAAACGCTATTATTTCTAAGGTATAACCTTCTCCCTTTTTATGTTTCACACTGAGCTTTTGCAGATGTTCGATTGAGAAATCGGGGCATCTGTCAACTCGAAGACCTTGGGTTTTAAAGCATGTGTTGCACTCTTTTTTCCTTAGCTCGGTTTTTATCCCAAATGGGTTTTACCGGCAAGGTTTTTAACGAGGCAACACCTATATGCTACCTGAGGAAGACTCAACAAATATTCAAGGTTTCTTTTCAATCAACCTCGAATATTAGGGGCATCACCCTTGGAGGTTACCCTTTCAAAAAAAAGCAAGTTATGCCGAAGAAGTCCTCGACAGACCAATCTTGTAATAGGCCGAACGGTCAAATGAACTGTGTCCTTCCAGAATAATCAAGCCTCCAAACATGTACACACATATCAAGTAATAAAAGAAGCCTCTTTGCTTATCAAAACGCTTTGTGCCTCAAAGAAGTTTACTAATTTCACGTAAGACGTCTCAAGGCCCAAAAACTCTCAAACACTCAGGGACTATCATCGACGGTCAGCTCATTGAGCCGTCAAAAACTCAAATTTATAAGACATCAATGAGGCAACTTCGAGCTAGTAAACCCTCCATGAGGCGGCATCAAATTTATAAGACCTCAACGAGACAACTTCGAGCTAGTAAGCCCTCCATGAGGCGACATCAAATTTATAAGACCTCAACAAGGAAACTACGAGCTAGTAAGCCCTCCATGAGGCGACATCAAATTTATAAGACTTCAACGAGGCAACTTCTAGCTAGTAAGACCTCCATGAGGCGACATCAAATTTATAAGACCTCAACAAGGCAACTTCGATCTAGTAAGCCCTCCATGAGGCGACATCAAATTTATAAGACCTCAACAAGGCATACTCAAAATCGTAAGACCTTAGAAAAAAGGCATACCCCAATATTAAGTCTGAGGCTATACATTCGAACTTCTAAGACCCCTAAAAAGGCATACCCTCGATATAAACGCCGAGGTAATCTCAAGCTGGGACTAAAAGCTACGGTCGAACATAAAGACAGTCATATTAAAAGGCTACGACCGAATTTAACGCGACTCGAAGACGTCCGAATGTCGCCATAAAACTAAAGGCCTTCAAATACTTCAAAAATACTTCAAAAAGAACCGGTTAATCAGGCTACCCTCGACATAAGCAAAGGAGCTTCGATAACATCAGCTTCGAACAATGAAAAGGCTTCAAAATGATCAACCTTCAACAAAAAGTCTTCGAAACAATCAGCCTTCAACAAAAAGGCTTCGAAATAATTAGCCTTCAATAGAAAGGCTTCGAAACATCAGCCTTCGAGAAAACCTCACAAGGTACTCAATTATCGTCGCATATCGACTTATAATCGAGGTTCTTATTCGAGCCATCGAAGAGTCGGACGAACACAAAACATGCCAAGGCATAACCAAAACTTTAAAAGTCTTTAGCCAAAATGAGGGAAAACTATAGGCATATTAGAGGTCGAATCGACCCAATCTAACGATCCTAAGGGACAATTTGTAAGACCTCAATGAGGCACCTTAAAAGGGCATAGCCCCGATATCAAGGCCAAGGCCATAATATCGAACTTATAAGACCCTTAAAAAGACATACCCTCGATATGAAGGCCGAGGTCATCTCGCTCGGGGACTAATCATAAGACCTCGATGAGGCAAAATCAAGCTTATAAGACCTCAACGACAAACATCAAAATTCAAACCACAAAAGCAAAGGCAAAGGCAAGACGAAAGTTTATGCAAAGCCAAGACGAAATATCTCTTTATAACCTAGTCTATCGTTATCACTACCACAGGGATCATTTTACCGAAAGGAAACCTAGTCTATCGTTATCATAGGGGACTTCGTCTTTTCCCCCTCGGAGACTTTGCCTACATCAACCCCCTTGGGACTAGCATCCACGTCAGCTTCTTCCCCTTCGTCTTCAAAATCGGCTTCATCTCGGTAGAAAAAAGGAACTTGGCATTAATCTCGTCCGCCTTAGACTGCTCTATCTCCTCCGAGAGATTAGAACCTTCGTCATGAATATCCTCGAGAGTCTCCCTCCGGGATCTGCATCTGGCATACTCATTACTTCTTCGAAAGCCCCCCCCCCCCTCAACTCCTTCTGAGCATCAGTAGCGTCTTTTAGACGGTGCCCATTCCCTTTGGAGTATTTTCCGACGTCTCACAAGTGGAATTCCGGACCGAGAACAGTTTGGTCTATTCTTTTGCCAATATCACAACAAGGTATGCTGCCCATGAAATTAGGAAAGCACTCAAGAAATTCAAGTGGGAGGATATTAAGACTCTCACGGGAATTTTTACCTCAAAAATATAATATATATGTGAAGTTACTTGGACTCGGATTCAGGGAAAAGAAGAGTAATTGGTGAAGCATTTCCCAACATCGAAATTTATCTGGGACATGAATGAATATCTTCCAGTTACCTTCTCTCCGCCAAGGAATGGCCCAACCAGCTCTATAGATGGCTATATCTCCCTCACATGAAGGGATGTTCAGTTGCATCACCCTCTTCCAACGACAATCAACCTTCACCTTTATTGGTTACCGGACTAACATATCGAGACATGGGCTCGCATCGTTCCGCTACCGAAGAAGATCTATCAACCTTAAAATCAGATGACGTTTCACAGGGTCCGGGGAGGCACTCCTCAACACAAAGGGAAACTGCCGTTTTGCTCTTAGACGAGCATAAAAAAGAAGGGGTGTTCTCTTTTTGAGGGACCGTCTTAGAAGTTTTGGACATGACTGTGTTAAATTTCAGAATAAGAAGAAGAAAACTGGTGAAGGGATGAACGCAGAGTAGGGATAAAAGCAGAAGCTGTTAAATGGGGATTTGAAGATATTGCAAAGGATGAAAATTTGAAAAAAGAAGGGTTGAAATATTTATAGAGGTTCTCTAAGCGTATTGGAGGAGTTGAAAGAGCGACAAATAGCAGTTTGGCGGCTTTTCGAGAACCATGCTCCATGCAACCTTTCTGTCACATCAGTTATTGACTCACGTGGCTCACGTCACGATGGAGATATCGAAGAACCAAGAATTCAAAATTGTTTCTTAACATTTCACACTAAGAAATGTGGGGACTATTTGTATACAACCAAAATCGGGGAGTCCGATTTTGAGACCACTGTGGCACTCCACGCCCGACCTAGAGAAACTCGTAGTGGAATTTAAAGTTTGACCCCGAGGGGAACCCCTCGAGGGAGCATATCGGAGGTTCATTGTTGTCAACCTCGGAGTAGTACGAATCGATGATCGTCATGGAAAGACGGAAAATTCCCAATGACACGTGGTTAAAGCTGACCAGGTCTGCAAAAATAGTACAAGTCCGTACCGAGCCATTATACAGTTGTACCAATAGCATTTCCTTGTCATAATTAGACATGCACTATGTTGGGATTCCCCCTCCCATATAAATGAGACTTATGTCATTTTGTAACACACATGAATATTCAATACAATAGAACATTCTCTGCTTTTCTTGCTTAAACGTGCTCAACAATTACTCTATAGATTTATTGCTCTTTGCTTATTGTCTTCATTTATTGTTCTTCATTTATTTCCCATTATTAGCCGTAAAAGCTATCCCCGAGGCCCCCAATATCATTGTTTCTTCATTGATTGCTCATTATTAACTGCCCTAGCTAGACCTCGAGGCCCTTCTGTTCAGCCAGCTCGATGCGCAGCTTTGTGGTAATATTGGTTTGCATATATTACTTTTCTAACTCACACTTAGCACTTCCTATCTAATAACTAGTATTAAGATAAACCACATATTTTTAGAACCACAAAATCAAGTATAATTGTTAATATGATTTTCAAGGTAAACAAAAAGGTTTTTGATAGGTTTATAAGCAATTGCTATTCTTCTAGCTCTTAAAGAGTTGAGAATAAGGCAAGCCTCGCGCCGTCGTCGTCGTCACTCGCTCGGCTCGGCTTCGACTTCGGCTTCGGATTCGGATTTGGTCAAATGATTGATTAATTTTTTGGACCAAATTTATTTGTTAATAGTAAATATTAACATAAATGTTATTAAATATCCGTTTTAATAACAAAATATTAATCCAATGGAATATTAATATTAATATTATTATTAAATCCAACAAATATTAATATTAAATCCAATTCCGTTATCTTTTTTCCGTTTCTTAGTTTTGTAACTGAAATTTTATCCCCCTCTTCAATTTCCAGTTTATTGTTGAGTAAATAGTCATTTATGTTATGGAATTTATGCTATGATCGTTTTGCATAAACAACCATTCTGAAGAGTTGCACCTCTTCAGTTTTCAGCCCAATATTGGCTATAAATACCAGTCCATTCTCTCAGATTTTTCATACGATTTTCTGAGTTCTCCTCCTTTCTTCTGCATACTTTTAACTTCAAAGAAAGCAACATTATATGCGATTTGCTACCGAACTTTGTGTTCGTTGAAACACTGGGATTTGAAGTACCACTATACCAGTGTGTAATTCGTTCTATCGTGGGAGAAAATAATCCATAACCTTGGATATTAGGAGGGGATTAAATTACTTAAGAAAACAGTGTGAATTCAGTGGGCTCGGATTAACATTTGTTTCGTTTACATTTTCTGAATTTTATCTTTTCCAGAATTAGTTTACAAATACAGTATTCTAACACCTTCTATAAAATGAAAATCCAATTATGGTAAACATGTTACCTTTCCTTCAACATATTGAAAAACTAAATATGATAAGAAAATCAGGACAACACCTGACAAGTATAAGTATAATATTAAGAACGGAATATAAAAATACCAAATTCAATCGTTTCAAAAACCATATCGAACTAACAAATGAACACCTATAATTATAATTGGTTTAGGATTGGAACATAGTAATTATCATTATACATAGTGTTCGTGGACTGCTGTATTACGTTTTAATTTTTCAAAGGTGGAGGAAAACGACATTTTGCTATGAACAATGTAGAAATACTACAATTTTGAGTAGGTATTACACGAATAGAGCGCGATAATGGGCTGCCTAAGCGTGATTGGTGATATAAAAGTCTAGAAGCCGAAGAAGAAGAAGTGAAAGGAAGAGTTGTAATGAGGTAGGGTAGTTATGTGGGGTCTACTACTAAAGCAAGGGGCACGTGGCAGTCATAATTGTCGCTAATAATTATTAACGCCGTGACCCCTCTTCACATTTAATTACCGCTACCGAACTTTTCTGTCTGCGTTTCACTGTCAAAGATGCCCCCATTTTGTTAGCGTCGGTGGGCTGAATATACACAATCGAATTTGCTTTATTTTATTTTTTATATATTCCTTCCGAGTAGTATCATGATTCCACATTTGATTGGCACAAGAACTGTTAAGTCACCTTCAAAGGTCGAGTGTTACGCATATTTATGATGTATTATCGGGTGCCTAGAGCGTAAACTTCATTAGATTAACCTCCACACATGAATATGAGGATATTTTACAAGTGTCTCGCCCAAGAATGAGTCAAACAAAAACAAAAAACTTAGTAAAATAATGTCAATCACCACTTTTTATTCTCTTAGAATATTCTTTCTTCCTTTTTATTTACGACGTTTGTAATATATATAGTGCATCCGTGAAATTCTTTTTGTATGGCAACATATTTGGTACTTTGCATAGGTGTTTTTGAGTTTTGTTGAGAAACATATTAAGGAGTATATGCAAAATTTTGGTCGAACACTCGTGATTTTGCCAACGTGGTTAGATTTGGTTGCTTTGACTTCTGCTCGAGTTGCTTTTTATTTATTATTAAAGGAGGAAGAGAAAAGTTGTGCCCTTTTTATGCTTTCTCTTTGCTACTTATTAGGCTTTAATAAATATACTAGTATTTCATAGTTATGATTACGAGTTTTCCAGCTCAAGTGGATAAGAATTAACGGATACTAAACATGCATAATTTGCCGGAATTTGTGACGTGATTACTTCCTTTCGGTAGGACGAATGACATAATTTCTTATTCATTAATCATTATGTCTTAATTTAATCCACAATTTACAAAATTATCAAATTCTTTAATTAACCCATTAGAAAGAGTAGCCTCTATATGTCTCAATTATTACTCTCCGACCGTGGCGCAACCCGTTATTACTACTATGTTTTAACGGTAAAACAAGAATAAGAAGAGCTACTTGTGACATTCCAACGGTTATGTTTTTAACCTTTTATTATTGCCAATATAACGGTAGATTAATAGAGGGTTTTTTTGACATCTTCAATGATTTATAGTTGGTGTCATCCACCTCCAGCATTCATCGCTTGAACGTTAATTAGTTAGATCTTTGTTTTAAGAAAATATATAATAACAATCCATTTTTGGTTTTTGCTTACTTCGACATAGCATGTCATTTAAGGAATTCCAGGATCTAACAGTTAATAATTTAACCAACAGTGCATATAGTTAATTTAAAATTCATATGTTGGCCACCTCGACTTATTTATTATTTATAAACATTTTTTTTATTTACCAATTAAGTGTGTAGATAAGGTAAAAAGATATTTTAAAGCTGATTTGACTAGCTTATAAAGTTACTCAACAAACACCCTCAACTTACATTCACTTATTTTGATAACTTTAATCGTTTTTGATGATGTAAAACATATAGACCTGTTTAATAACTTAATTGTACATCAATTAATAATTTAAAAATCAAAATTCGTTGGTGTTAAGTAATAAGTAACATAAACGTACACATGCATGAAGCAAATTAGCAAAATAAGAATGACAAATTCCACAAGTTTAAGTTGGCAAGAACAATTATGATATGGCCCTTCATGAGGGTGGTACCAACCAACCATAGGATATATCAAATTAATTAGGATTTAGCACGCCCCTATACAAAGATGGTTCCTTCATTTTCACGACTCGTTTCTTATGTATGGGATTTGTGCATGCTATTACTCTTTTGCATGTGATTTACACAATGCCATGACAGTCTCCTAAAATTTGGGGGTTGGTTGTACCGGCCTTTTGTCACTAACACATATTTTTTTTTCGCGTAATTTCTGTCCCCATGTATTTAGTTCTCTCTTTCACTTTTCACTTTTCATTTTTCTTTTTTTTTTCCTGAGTTTTCACTTTAGCTCTTTGGTCCTCTGACCTCTTCAACACCTATATCATATGCAACTTCCAACACTTAAGATTGACCTCCTCAAGTGCCAACTATAAATATTTTATGAATTTCATACGAGACTACTTACTTACCTAAAGTTCACTTTTGGCTTACCAAAAAAGTTGACTGAAGAAACTGACCTAAGCATAGCTCTCTCTCTCAAATACAAATGCCAAGAAAGGGATTCCTTGGGGGGAAGCGGTAGCTTCGTGCTCCGCTTCTCTCGAGCTTGCTTGCGTGAAGGCTTAGAGCCCTTTTCGCTAGGTCCAAAAGCTTCCCAAAAGATCTGATCCAACAGAAATTCCGCATTGAGCGTAGCTGATATGCGGCTACGGCTAGCCTTAGCGGAAGCTCTTCCTTTGACAGCTATTCCTATGTCAGCTACTACTTTGTCAGAGGCTAAGTTCCCTCTATCTTCCGGGAAGGGAGTAGAAGCCATGGTCCATTGGATGGTCGGTGCAAGGCTAGAAATTGGAACACATTGATTCCGCTCGTTCCCGTCCTTCGCTTCAGGGCCTGTCCCTCNGCAAGATGAGAAGGAGCTTTTTACGTTACGCTTCAATAGAATGAATTCGGTAAGGGTAGAATAGGCCCTATGGTCGATCGAAGGTGCTGTCCCACTTGAACTCAAATCTATCTGACCTTCAATCCAGCCAGCTCATAACAAAATGTTAGACCAATCTCAGGGCTGACACAACCGAATTGGTTGAGGAAAAGGAAACCCCAGCGACCAAGCACTCCCGCCCCCAAAAGCGGAGACCGAAGAACCGCCAGGTTGTCGAGGACACGTCTGAAGAGGAGGCGGGCGCCCTCTTAACTAGCGTATAGTTAGTTTCCACTAGTTTTTGCCACACATAACGCACTTTACTGTAATGTAAATGTATCTGAACACAAAATTGCGGAGTAATATTTTTTTCCTTTTTAATAATTAGTGAAAATTATAGTAAACCGGAGGATAGGATTTACATGATCTAAATGGACAGTTCAATTGAATCTCTTTGTAAGAAAATTATACTATGCAAAAAGGTAAAAAAAAGTAGATGGAAGGTTCAAGTTTGTCATATAGACGGTGCGGTCGTAAAACAGTGCTCGTTGACACCTAATTAATTAGATCTTCAAATGCTGACATTCTTGCATTATTTAATCCCTTTAAAAGAATTTGTAGCTTCATCATGGCTAAACTGGTTAGCCATTCATCTTCTTGCCCTAGATGATGTTGGTGGAATAATTTCTTATAAAAAATTAATAGAGAATATTCTCTATCAGAATCAAACATGGCAAAATTGAAAACATTTACCAAGAAAAAAAACCCTACTCTGGGATAGACAGTTGAAACTTAGCTTTGGTAATGAAAAGTTTAGAGCTTAATGAAGAATGGGACCAGTGTCGAGACAGAAGAATCAAGTATGGAGAGAGGTATGGGGCAACTTATTTTAATTTCCTCCGAAGAGATCACAAAAGTGATTGGTCATGCTTCAACTTCTTTGCTTCTTCTTTATTAAGAATTTCCAGAGGCGATCTTATTAGTCATATACGATAGTTGGATTGGATCAAATTATTTTCATTCCTTAACGTAACGTGGTTCTCTTGATACCGAAGAAGGCCGGCCTGTTTACATAAAAAAAAATTGTGACTCAAAATTGAATAACTTTGCACTATTTTATGTCGAGCAATATCACTTGAGTATGTCCAGCTTTTATCCTTTTGTTGATGATTGGGACATTGCCACATCCCTAGTAACATGAGTTTCTGTTACACTATTTGTTTTGTTTCACATAGTTCTAGCTTTTCTGTCCTTGGTTTTGTTTGTGTCGCAAACCGTTGGTACATTATGAACTCAATATTAGTCGTAAATTATACTATTTAATTATTTTGTAAATTTAATAAAATTTAGCCACCTTGCTGTCTTTTTCTTAAGAGAGAAGCCATTAATTTTCTTCGGACAAGTAAAAAAGGTCATCAATTTGTTAAGCTTCCGTTCGACCATAAAATTTGGGAGCTTTTTCTTTTTAAATATTTATTTGTTTATAGATTTTAACTATTTATTGGTAGATTTTGAAAACAAAATCTTCAAATCCCAAAAACAGTTCTAGAGTAGTTTTTGAAGTTTTCTACTCGTAAAAATCCAAATAAGTATAATGCATGTCCAAATACAATTTTAACTTTTAAAAATTATTTTATATTTCATCTTTAAAAACTCATATTTTCAAGTTTCAAATCTATGTCCAAACCTAACTAAGAATACATGCACTTAATAAAATGCATGTGTATTTTATTATTTCTGATCACACAAACTACCACATAAATTCTAGGTCCTTGTGCCTGGTGTGAGGGTTTTCACCTCTTCACACAATATATAAGCATTGCATTTCCCTTTTGTGATACAACAATAAAATAAAATTGACAACTATATATGCTAAACCTCCTAGCTTGCTCCGAACTATGGAGTAGAAAGAGGATACATATTCCAAGACATGAGTGTGTGTTTGACTTGGTGCTCATTAGTTGAAAGTTGAAACATCCCATGGGTTTATCAGATCTCAATGTTCATATATATATATCCGATACTACATCACTTTCTATAACATTAATTAAGTATTCTGCCATAATTGCAGCGATGGGAACTACGCACGAAGCGTCATTTTCTCTAGGCAGCTGAAGATCCTCCCCAATCTTATACACTTATTTTGAAGAGAGAAACAAAAGGTGAGGGACTCATAGCTAATAACTAGTGATAAAAATAACCAGACACCAAAATTCTGCTACCACACAATCCTTTGCAGGGTTAAGCCTTATATATATTAATATCTTTCTACCATGAATAACACAGGTTATAATTTGTATGCAAAAGATTCGACATCTGAAAACTAAAGTAGTATTAATGTAGCAAAACACTCTTGAATGAATATTACTCAGAAACAAAGATGAAGAACATAATTAGTAGAATTGGAAGCTCGATCAGAAAAAAGAAGAAGAAAGAAAGTGATTAAGCGGTGTTTTTCTATTATACAAACGTAAGACATAATGATGTGAGATTGTTAGTGTAGTTATAATTAAAAGTCATAATTGGAAGGTTTCAGTCTCTGACCCTCTCTTAATACCACTAGCTAATGGTCTCAATTATATTGTTGCATCTTAGACTGGCCTTGGAAAATAATTATGGTACTTTCATGCGCTAAATAGTCAGATTTTTTAAACTTCTTTTATCCCAACTATTCATGCCCTTTCTCATATCATAACTCGACACAAGTACATAATTAAAAGAGTAAAATTTTATGGTAATCGTAGTCTAAAATTTATTGTTTCTTACCCTCACTCCCTAAAAGAAAAAAGAAAAGAGGATTTGGCATGGCAGGACAACTAGGTTCAACAATTGGCATAAAAAAGCCAACGTTTTAGAATTTAACATACGATAGCCTAAAGTTATTCTCTTTCTTCTAATGGTTCAACCACCATCCTAAAAATAAGCCCCATCAAAATTATTTTCCTTAAAAGTAGCAAAAATTATTTAAAACCCAATCTCTCTTTGTTGGGCTGAATAATGGGTCGTCTGACTTAAGCCCAAAACAGAAGCCCAAAGTATAGATTAGAGCATTTTTATTTATGTAATAGCCATTGTAATTGATTGTAGTCTTTTTAGCTTCTTTTGTAAGTGTATAGTAAGCTATTCTTGTAATAAGAACACTCAAGTATAAATACAACTAGAGGCCAAAAGTTCAATTGGTTGGATTCATTTTATTTTCTCTTCCTTTTCCGTCTCTCTCAAACGAACATTCTGGAGACCTAAAACTCCATTGTTGATTTCTTCGAATCGAGCCCACTCATGAATGTTAACATGGTATCAGAACTGAGAATAATCATCTCCTCTTCATTCTCTATCGAGCGATACTAACCGCATTTAATTTCATCAAACTTTCGGCATTCGACCAAAAGTTGCAATTTAGGGCTTTTTGGTGAAGATTGCTGGAATGATGGTTTTTTTTTTTGTTGTTCCTGGAACTTTTGTCGATGGAACTGAAGGTATTTTCTTGTTGAAGGCGATTTCTGTCGAGAAGTTTGAAGATCCTATTTGCATGTATCGGACCTAGGGTTTCTACGCGACCTAAGGTTCTTCTGTCAACTGATTTTTCGAGTACTTGGCTGGCTATCGTCATTTCAAGGCCTTTGCTTCTTCAGGTTGCGAAGAAGTTCGGTACATCTTCTATCTCAATCATCTTTGTTTGTAGTATAGTAAACTCTGTATTTCGATATTGATATGGGTAGTTCCGGACCTAATACATCCAATTCTGTGGGTATTGCTGATTTTTCCTCTCC